>JAHUXG010017348.1:0-29856 GCA_020740815.1 Sciurus niger | reverse complement strand
ATTTGGTTTGTCTCTCCAGAGGGGTGTCCAGAGCCTTGAGCAACATGAAGTTTGAGGAGTGTCTCCAGTGACCTGACGCTCGCCCCTCAGATTCCTCCTGAGGAAACAGTGGGAAGGCCTGACAGCACCATGGCATCACAGTTCCCATGGCAACCAGAGCAGGTTCTGCTCCTGGCTGCTTCAGACAAAGATTGAAAACAAGAACCATCTCAATTGCGATGGTCAGAGGAAAGAAGATGGGAGTAAGTGCCAGGGAACTGAGGTTTTCCAAAATGTGACTCTAACCTCTTTGGCCAGGAGACCACAGCCCCGTGGTCCCTGAATTCCTCCATGACCAGGCTGGACAAGGAAATCCTCTGTAGTCTGACAGCTCACAGTAAACTTCATGTCCACTATGTGTCACTGCACTTGTTCAGCTACACATGGCATCCTGACAGCAGGGAGTTATCCCCCACCAGTTCCAGTGGGTCTGTTTGTGGGGTGTGTGCCTGGGGACACATGGATGCCAAAGTTGAGCACTGGACGCTGCACTATTTTTTCCTAACCTTCTTCTCTACACAGGACACAACTGGAATATCCTAGTCAGGAAACTAATCTAGTGCCCTAGCAACCACACAGAATGATGGGTGGTGACAGCTGCTCATGGCAGTGGAGCATGCAATGAGCATGGTGCATTAATTGGTCTTTGAATTGGGACACTTCACACCCAACATTGTGGGTTGCTCCCTTTTTCTGAGAATGTTCAAGCAGGTGACATCTGGAACCTGGGAAGTGGGTCTTCTAGGTGAAGGTGGATGCATCTTCTGAAGGCTTAAGTGGTGTCTTGGGACTTATTCACTCAGGATGTCAGTCAGAGGATAGGATGGTGCTGACATGCCAAGAGAGATAGTCTGTGGTCACTACACCTGCAAGACCACACCTCCTTGGCTGTTACATTCCAACTAAGATGCACTCAGAAATTTACCTGCTGTCAACTTCCATGGCCACCTCAACTCACCTCGAGATGCAGATGTGAGTGGTCTATCTGCATTCACATGTGTTCTTTCTCTTCACCAGATTAGTGCCCACGTGGCACTAGGTCCTCTGGAAAATTTCTACCAGTCCTCTTAGGAGGTCTGGTAGGATGCTGAATACAAATCAGTGGATCATAGAAGAGCCTACTGATGGCACGAGGAACACAGAATCACCTGGCACTACAACAGATTGGAATATGCACCGTCCTCAAGGGGCTTTCAGGAAAAGCTTCCAAGTTGAATATTCAAAGAGGGAGAGCAAGTACATTGTGTTGACACCAAAAGCACAAGGCTGTGGGTGCTGAAAGCCTACTTCAATGAAGAGATATTCTAAAAATATACAGACATGATCGTGCACCATCACATTCCATGACGTATCTTCAGGTTCAACATACTCTACAAATACAGGAAGTAGTACTTGCCAGTTTATTCTGTAAGCATCCATCATTACAGATGCAAATTCTCCTTATGAGGACCTCAAAGCCCTTGCAAGCTTCTGTCTCTGTCTTGTGGCTCTCAAATCACAACTGATTAGACACATGCTGATTCATAGCTTTTCTGGCACAAGAACCATGAGAAAAGATTTTCTTTAAAACACAGGACATATAGCCTTAATCTAAAGTTTAAAACGAGTTGCATTTGGAAAATGCTGCACTAAACCCAGCTCTCAAAAAAAAAAAAGATGACACCACAACTGCATGAATGTAAACAGAAAGAGCTCTGCTAAAAGGTAAAATTCAACACTCAAAACTAAATATCAAATCAGGAGTGGTTCAAGAATATCTGAAAGTGAGATCAGATTTACTGGGCAGGACAATTGTACCAGAGGCTTTTGCAAATTGTCAAATGCTTATCATTCCTTTGACCCATGGTCAACCTGCAACATGCCTAATGGCTTTGTTTTCCTTCTCTTGTAATGAATGGTGTTCATCTTTTTCCCCCTTACCCTTCAAAGAACAATCCAATAATGCCCAGATCCCTGGAAAACATGAGAATGACATATGCTTCATCCACGTCTACTGTGCATCTATTGAGGATATCCGCCAAAATAAACAAGGGTCCCTACAAGGGTTCCCACCCTTTTGACACTGGAGATTCAATGCTAGTGGGGGATTGGATAGTAAATTCCCTCATTCTCCTGAATGCTATCAGCATAAACTAACATGTATTCAGCCCCAAATCCTACCATTTTTCATCAAGCCAAAAGCAAGGAAATACAAAGCATAACCAGCTAGTAAGTCAGGGTCGGGCAGCTGTCTTTGGTGTTCACATTTTGGTTTTCCATTTGA
Organism: Sciurus niger; assembly: GCA_020740815.1. Lineage (NCBI taxonomy): Eukaryota > Metazoa > Chordata > Mammalia > Rodentia > Sciuridae > Sciurus > Sciurus niger. The sequence goes on along the minus strand of JAHUXG010017348.1, from coordinate 27,554 downwards.
CCTTGTGGTTAAAATGGCAAGTGATCAGGTGGGAAAGTCCCATTCACTGGCAGTCTGAGAGTGTGTCCTAAAACTCAAAAATGGCAAGGGTCTGTGAGGGTTCAGTTTGAATTATGTGTCACTGCAACCTGGTGCACATTGGCAATCAAGAGAATGTGCTGGATTAAGATGGTGATAGCACACCCAAGAGTGAGTGGTAAGGTCAGAACTAATGAGAGTTGAAAGATGGGAAGGAACAGGTCCACTTAAGAAATGCAGGTGCCTGGAGATGCACTGCTGCCTTCGAGTGAAGCTACCTACTGAAAGGAGTCAGTGGAAATTGCTTGTAGATGAAAGGGATAGTTCTTGAAAAGGGCTGGTTGTGTTGAATAAGAGAGGAGAAAAAGAAAAAGGTTGAGAGGAGAGGAGGTTTGCACCGTCCAAAGTGTATTTTCTTGTTGCTTTTTTCTTTTTTTCCATCCCATGGTACTGGGGATTTGAACCCCAGCCTTTCCACTTGAAAAGCCAGCGCCCTAAGGGATGGTCTATATTGTCTGCACAGGAATAGCTCCTCTGATGTACGTGACTTGATCCAGTCAGGTTCTGTGTCTCTACAGTTTTATGGGGTGATGCAACCCTACAAAATGCCAATTAATTACTAAGGAATTGTTAATTTTGGTTTTCACAACAATCTTGCAAATAACCTTTTTTACATCTCAACACCCAAAGTCTAGGTGTGTGTCCTGAAGGAAAGAATTTTTCTCTTTACTTAAGGAGGAAACTGGTAGTAGCTGATCCCTGAGCAGAAAATTATATCACTAATGTAGGGAGGACAGGACAGAAGTAGAGGCAGGACTATGTGATTATTAGAGTACGCTTAGTTTGTTAGTATGAAAGGAGATTTGGTGGATCATTCGCGGTTGCATCCCCAGCCAAAAAATTCACAGTCTACTGACACCTTCCTTGATTATTATTTTTATTTTTTTACATTTCCTTTGTCATTTTAATTTGGGACCTTCTGAATAGCAGAGTGCAGTGCAAAATGCACAAGCCAGTGCTGGTTCTGGATTGCGACTATGATCTCAGGTTGGGGGGGTGGAGGAAGGTGTTTCTCCTGGCAAAGTCCAGTTTCCTTTAATGAGGGAAGGCCTCATCAACATAACTTGACCTTGTCAGGAAATAGAAACAGGCAAAGGCAAGTGATGATGTCACTCAACGTCTGGCTTGCCAAGACTCATATTTGTTGGCAGAAAGGAAACATTCCTCATCCATTTTTAATCTTCCTCTCGTTATGTTTTTAGCTTTCACTCTCAAGATTTGTTACAATGAGGAAAGCGCTGAAATTCATATCCCTGAGCTCTCAATGGTCATTTGCATTCAGTTACACTGAGGACCATGCCTCACTAGGTTACCAATGCTCCTGTGACTTGTGAGCCAAGAAGAGAAGTCCTCTCTCCAGGTAGAAGGGGCAGTCATCGGGGATTTTGGGTGTGAATGGCTAGAGGATACCAGGCTCCGAAAGGAAAACTTTTGGTTTCTCTCTCCAGAGGGTTGTTGGGAGCCTTGAGAAACATCGAGTTTGAGGAATGTCTCCGGTGACTTGGTGCTTGCCCCTCAAATTCTGCCTGAGGTCACAGATGGAAAAGCCTCACAGTACCATGGTGTCACGGTTGCCAATGAAACCAGAGCAGGTTCTGCTCCTGGCAGCTTCAGATCAAGATTGAATACAAGGACCAGCTCAGTTGTGATGGTCAGAGGAAAGGAAATGGAGTGAGTGCCTGTGAACTGAGGTTTTCCAAAATGTGATTCTGACCTCTTCTGCCAGGAGAGCACAGTCCCATGGTCCGTGGATCCCTCTGGGTCAAGGCAGGACAAGGAAATCCTCTGAAGTCTCACAGCTCACAGTAAACTTCAGGTCCCCTAGGAGTTGCTGCACTCCTTTGGTTACACATGGCATCCTGACAGCAGGCAGTTATCCTCCACCAGTTCCATTGGGCCTGTTTGGGTGGAGGTGTGCTTGGGGATACGTGGATGCCCAAGCTTAGCACTGGTTGCTTCCCTATTTCCTTCCTAACCCTCTTCTCTACCACAGGACACACCCAGAATATCCTAGTCAGGAAGCTAGTCTAGTGGCGTAGCAACAACACAGAATGATGGCTGGTGACAGCTGCTCATGGCAGTGGAGCATGCAGTGAGCATGGTGGGTTAAGTGGTCTTTGAATTGGGACACTTCACACCCAACATTGCAGGTTTTTCCCTTTTTTCTAGAAAGTTCAGGCAGTTGACATATGAAACCTGGGAAGTGGGTCTACTAGGTGAAGGGGGATGCATCTTCTGAAGGCTTAAGTTGTGTCTTGGGACTTAGTCACTCAGGATGTCAGTCAGAGGATAGGATGGTGCTGACATAACAGGAGAGATATTCTGTGGTCACTACAGCTGCAACACCACACCTTCTTGGTTGTGGCCTTACAAATAAGATGCACTCAGAAATTAACCTGCCAACAACTTCCATGGCCACCACTCCCTTTGAGATGCACATATGACTGGTCTATCTGAGTGCACACATGTTTTCTTTTTCTTGACCAGTCTAGTGCCAGCCTGCATCAATGTCCTTTGGGAATTTTCCAGCAGTCCTCTTAGAAGCCCTGGCATGTTGCCAAATACAAATCAGTGGATCATAGAAGAGCCTACTGATGTCACCAGGAACAGAATCACCTGGCACTACAACAGATTGGAACATGCACCGTGCTCAAAGGGCTATGAGGAGAAACTTCCAAGATGAATATTCAAAAGGGAGAGCAAGGATATTGTGTTGGCACAGAAAGCAAAAGACTGTGGGTGCTGAAAGCCTACTTCAATGAAGAGACATTCTAAAAATATACAGCCATCTTAGTGCAACCTGAAATTCCACGACGTATCTTCAGATTCATCATACTCTACAATAAAGGAAGCAGTACTTGTCAGTTCATTCTGTATGTGTCCGTCATTACAGATCTGAATTTCCCTTCCTAGGACCTCAACGCCCTTGCAAACTTGTGGCTCTGTTTTGTTGCTCTCAAATCACAGCTGATTAGACACATGCTGATTCTTATCTTTTCTGGCACATGAAACATGAGAAAAGGCTTTCTTTAAAACACAGGACATATAGCCTTGATCTAAAGTTTATACAAGTTGAATTTGGAATATACAGCACAATACCCGGCTCTCGAAATAAGATGGCACCACAACATCATGAATGTTAACAGAAAGTGCTCTGCTAAAAGGCAAAAGGCAAGACCCAAAAGTGAATATCAAAACAGGAGTGGTTCAAGAATATCTGAATGTGGGATCAGACTTACTGAGCAGGAAACTTGTACCAGAGGCTTTTGCCAATTGTCAAATGCTTATCATTGCTTCGAACCACCATCAACCTGCAACATGCATAGTGGTTCTGATTTTCTTCTTTTGGCGTGAGTTGTTGGGTTGAAAGTTGTTCATTTTTTTTTCCCCCTTACCCTCCAAAGAACAATTCAATAATGCCCAGATCCCTGGAAAACATGATAACAATGTATGTTTCATCCACTTCTACTGTGCATCTATTTAGGACATACATCAAAATAAACAAGAGTCTCTACAAGGGTTCCCATCCTTTTGTCACTGCATTTCCAATGCTAGTGGAAGATTGGATGGTAATTTCCCCCATTCTCCTGAATGCTATCAGCACAAACTAACATGTATTCAGTCCCAAATCCTACCATTTTTCATCAAGTCATAAGCAAAAAAATACAATATATAACCATCTAGGAAATCAGGGTCAGGGGTGACTTTCTTTGGTCTTCACATTTTGGTTTTTTTATTGATCTTGAGGTTCACATGGCAAGTGCTCATGTGAGGAAATCCCGTTCACTGGCAGTCTGTGAATGTTTCCTAATAGCTTCAAAATGGCAAGGGCCTGTGAGGGGTCAATTTGAATTATATGCCACTGCAACCTGGGGTACATTGCCAATCAAGAGAATATGCTGGATCAAGATGGTGGTAGCACACCCAAGACTGAGTGGTAAGGTCAGAAGTGATGAGAGTTGAAAGATGGGAAGGAACACATCCACTTAAGAAATGCAGGTCTTGGTAATGCACTGCTGCCTTTGATTGCAGCTCCCAGCTGAAAGGAGTCAGTGGAAATTGCTTGCAGGTTAAAGGGATAGTTCTTGAAAAGGGCTGGTTGTGTTGAATAAGAGAGGAGAAAAAGAAAAAAGGTTGAGAGGAGAGGAGGTATGCACCATCTGAAGTGTCTTTTCTTGTTGTTTTTTTCTTTTCTTCCATCCCATGGTACTGGGGATTTGAACCCCTGCCTTTCTGCTTGAAAGCCAGCGCCCTAAGTGATGGTCTATATTGTCTGCACAGGAACACCTCCTCTGAGGTACATGACTTGTTCCAACTTGATCGGGTTCTGTGTCTCTGAAGTTCTATGCGGAGATGCAACCGTAGACAAAGCCAATCAATGTCTAAGGCATTCTTAATTCTACTTTTCACAACAATCTTGCAAATAACCTTTTTTACATCTCAACACCCACAGTCTAGTTGCATGTCCTTAGGGAAAGAATTATCCCGTCTTTTCTTAAGGAGGAAACCCTTAGTAGCTGATCCCGGAGCAGAAAATTATAACACTGGTGTATGGAGTACAGGGCATGAGGAGGGGCAAGACTATGTGAGTATTAGAATATGCTCAGGTTGTTCATATGAATGGAGCTTTATGGGATTATTCACCATTTGGTCTTTGCCTTTACATTCACAATGTACTGACACCTTCCTTGTTTTTTTTTATTTTTTATTTTTTTATCTTTTCCTTTGGGCATTTTTCTTTGGAAAATTCTAACCAGCTGGGTGCTGTTGAAAATGCACAAGTCAATGCTAGTTCTGGTTCTTCCTATCATCTAAGGTAGGGGTGAGTTAGAGGAAGGTGTTTCTCCTGGGTAGGACCAGTTTCCTTCAATGGGGGAATATCTCTCCACTTAGTCAGTCAATGTCAGAAATACAAACAGGTAAAGGCCAGTGTTGATGGATCTCAGTGTCTGGGTTCCCATGACCCATATTTGCTAGCATAAAGGAAATATTCCTTGTAATATATGATGCTGCTCTCCTGCCCTTCAGGTACAGCCATTTTGCCCACCGTCCAACCACTTGTCAATCTGTGAACATCCTAGCCAACTATTGTTTCAGCAGTCAGCTTGCAAATATCCTTCTCCCTTATTGGTCCCTTGTTACCCTGACAGAATTCAACTGTTTTACTGTGGCTTCCCCACCATCTTTTTCCATTCTTCTTCTTTCTGTCCTACACACTTTTCTCTATCCTGGTGACTTTCCACTCTCTCTAGCACACAACCTTTATTTTTCTTTCTCTTTTCCTCTCATTTTCTCTCTTATCCTGCAAGGAGACACCGTGCTTAATAAATTCCCTTATGTGATTTCCTGTGTTCGATGTGGTTTTCATGGGATTTCTTTCTTTGGTGCCATGGACTCGTGATGGGTCCTTCCGCGGAACCCCATCTAATGTCCCAGTGCCCCCAGATTTGGATCCACCTTCCATTCTGCCCGGTTGCTCTGCTCTACATTTATCACCGGACATCAGGTTGGTGAGTACGCAGGCTTATCTGCTGGGTGGATTCTCAATTTTATGGTGGAGATCTCTCTCAGGGTTGAGGCTCATCTCACGCTTATGCACTCATCTCGTGCTTACGCACTCATCCTCGAAAATCCTGATATCAGGTCCTCAACTCTTCTCGGCTTTTGCCCAGCCCCACATGCTTGTGTGACAACACAATCAATGTGCTGCCCCTCATCTCCAGCCCAGTACTCTGGCCTCAGGATGCCCTGGCCACAGACTTGGCTGTATCAGCCCCCACCATGGAATCTGGGTTCTCCAATCTGGTAGATTCCACCCTGGGAACCCTTTGCCCAACCCCTGGTACTTAAAGCCATCAAAATCCGTTTGTGTAATGGCACACAGCTTTTGTGAGTGAGCAGGCTGATGGAAAGGGATTCCTTATTTTCAAGTCTTTTGTTTCTCACTTCTTAGCTCTTCCTGCAGGCTCAAGTGCCTCCAAACCTAAATTAAAAGGACCTAAGCATCAAGTTTCTGCTAGAACAATTTAGCTCCTTCAGATTCAGATCTCAGTCAAGGCTTACATTGAAAAGTAAATGGGGAAAGTGCTATGAGAATCCAGTCTGAAGCCCAAGGAAAAAGTGTCCATTTTAAATTTCTCCTGGGCTACAACTCAGAACACTTTTCTCCCTTTCACCTTTTCTCTCTTTCTCATTTTCTTATGCTTTAATTAATAACCATTATCATTTTTCTTCTAGGACTTTTGTTTTCCTTAAATGCTATATTTTTGAGCTCACAATTTTGATTCTACATACCTAGGTTAATGCTTTTTGATCAGTTCTTTTTATCCAACTCTAGAGTTATTTTTGAACATTCACTAAATTGCAATGGAGATAAATATTACAAGGCCTTTGCTTTTGTGTTAAATATAAGCGTGCATAAAAATTAACATTTTTAAAATGGATCCAAATATTTTTAATTCACATGATTTAAAGAGGTTCAATTTAAATTGGGAAAACTTATAGAAGTAAAATGTCCTTAAAATTAACTCACAAGTCTCTAAGTGGTCAAACTAATAAAATGTTCATGTTTATAAAATGTGTAGCATCAATTTTTCTAGGACTTTTCATCATCAGGAAAGAGATGGCAAATACTGTTGGTACACTTATCTGATATCTTGTTTTTTCTACAATAAGATGAATAAATTAAAATCTACATCTATGGGATTACTCAAATGTTTTTGTTAGAGACATCTAATTAATTTATAAAGTTATTCCATGGGGTAACATACTTAAAAACATTATTCTTTGTATATTAAATGTGTTCATATTTTCCAGGTATACAATCCATTAAAGCAGAAAATTTATCAAGCTGCTGTTCTCCAAATTAAACTTGTCTGTAATGGTAAACCTATCATTTAATATTCTATTATAGGACCTGTCATCAATAGGGTATATATAAAATGACATTTAAGAAAGAGTGTAATGCACAGTAGCAAAAATGGAACAACAGTGACTGAAATTGGGGTCTCTGATGACCTCATGGCTGTGGTGTACCTGGTGCCTGGGAGTGCTCCTGGGCAGGGGCACAAGTACATTGATCTCATGCACACAGCTCTTGGGCAGTAAGGAGTACTTTTGCTAGATAACCAGTGTTTCATCAACTCCCTTTTCTGGTTCCTGCCCACCTTACAGTAACTTTGGAACCTAACATTGCATATATATAAAGATTGCTGACATAACTCCTTAGATCTGCATTTCCATCAGAGAACAGAGCTCCATCTGATCTCAGCTTAATCTTCAAAATCTGTGTTTATAACCTTTTATTTTCTAATACTCCATTGCTCCTCAGTGAAAAACCCCATGCTACCTGAGATAAGGCTCTGCCTCACAACCCTGCTACACATTACAATGACTTCAAAGTAAGGCTGACTTTAACTCATTTAAAGTTGTGTTCAAAAGTCTGATATTTGTTGTAAAGTTTACTGTGATCTCAAACAGGAACTCAGCCAAAATTCAAGATAGCTATTGCACAAACTGAATGTTTTATTGTTGATGATTCCATTTTGTATTTTCCTTGTAAACTCTAATTGTTGCCTGCTCAATATTTTGCAGAAGTACTGCTTCAAGAATGAACACCATAAATTAACTTGGAATAATAAGCCATCACCTATAGGACAAATAATGTAAACCCCGATTAGATAAAAGGGGGTAAATAACTGTAAAGTTATAGGTATTGAAGCTGAAGTCCAGTACTCTTACTGTATGACTGGTGAGACTTGCTTGATATTTAAGATCAAATTTAGAGATTGAGATTAAATACAGGGTCAAGAAAAGTCTATATTTGGGTCTTGCCCCCAAAGTCAGCCTGAACCCAGGGAACAAGAGGACTTCTCCAAGGAAATTTGCAACTCTGGGTCACACAACCTCCTGACCAAAGAGATTGATGAGACCACTAGAGGATGAAAAATCACTCAGTTCATCTGCTGCAGAGGAGATTCTTGGAAAAAGGGAAACATCCCTGGTGCTTTCGAGGAAAGCCACCTCATGGAGGAGACCCTGCCTAACCAATGGCACTAATGGAGCTAAGAAGCTGTTCTTAAGTTCTCTATCAGTGACCCCTGTGGGAACTCAGCTGACTCTTTAACAGACAGAAACCAGGTCACTTTGACCAGTTTGATCTTAAACACCTAGAAAAACTGTTAAAACCAAAATATAGCCATTCTTGGGCATTTAAAAGAAGTAATACTTAAATGTAATTTAAGATGTACACTTGTGTTAGCCCACTAGAATAAAGACTAAAAGCTACAAAAGAGAGATTCTTAGGCAAATGTGCCTGACAACTATCAAGAGAAACTGCCAGAATTAGAAGTTTTTAGTCAGTTTAAGGCCTGCAGACACAGGTAGGCTTAATATATGTTTGCTAGTATCTCTACTAAATATTGTGTTTGCATTCCTGGTAACCTAGGCAATGTTAAAGTTTCCTAATAAAGGCCTTGTCCTCTCCAGCCTTTGCTAGGCCTTGTTATGGGAACAACTTCTCAGTTCTTCCACCCCCTGGTGGGGAATTATTGACTTCTGTCATCTTTATGATATTCATTGGCATGTTCCAGATTCTGCAACATTTCTATTGTATCAATCTTATTTCAGTACTCATGTCTTTTTGTTCTTCTCTCATAGAAGCACCCATCCCCAGATGCCTTTACAATCTGCTCTTCCCCAACCGAACTTCTACCTTGGACCCCTCAATTGAACCGATTTCTAAAAAGGGAACTCCAAACTGCTTGCCCCATGCTGCCCCCTTCCAGCTTGTAAAAGCCAGATCGGTCATCACCTTTTTTCCCTATAGCAGTGAAGGAGTTCCTAGAATTAGAGGGGTAAATGAAGTCAGAATTGGGGACAGGTAGTTAGTGTAGAAACAGGGGATCAGGGAAATTGAGGAAATGAAGTCCAAGAAAATCATCTGCCTTTGGAAGTCTGGAAGGAGAATGGACTTTTTACATCTCACCTGCAAAACCAGCCCCAGTCACTTAGGCAGGAAAGAGAGAGAAGGCTTCAAAAAGAACTGGAGAGCAAAAGATTTTCTTATAAAAAAAGAAATGGGAGAATGTAATATATGAAGCTGCTCCCCTGCCCATCAGGTGCAGCCATTTTGCCCACCTCCCAACCACTTGTCAATCTGTGAACATCATAGCTAGCTATTGGTTCATCAGTCAGCTTGCAAGTATCCTTCTCCCATATTGGTCCCCTGTTATACCAGCAGAATTCAACTGTTTTACTGTAGCTTCCCCACCATTTTTTCCATTCTTCTTCTGTCTGTCCTACACACTTCTCTACCCTGGGGGTTTTCCACTCTCTCTAGTGCATGCCCTTTCTTTTCCTTTCTCTTTTTCTCTCATTTTCTCTCTTACCCTGCAGGGAGACACTGTTTGCTTAATAAATTCCCTTATGTGATTTCCTGTGCCTGGTGTGTTTTTTGTGGGATTTCTTACATTCCTCATCCCATTTCAGTCTTCCTCTCGGTATGTTGGAAGGTTTTACTCTCAAGATTTCTTACAGTTGAAGAAGGACTGAATTTTGTATCCTTGATTTCTCAATGACTCAGTGGCTTTAAGTTACACTCTGGATAATGCCTCTCTTGATTACCAGTGCTCCTGTGACAAGAGAGTAAAAATGGGAGAGCTCCTCTATCCAGGTGGAATAGGGAGGCCTCTGGTAGGTCGGTTGAGAGTGGCTCAGAAATTGCAGACTCTCTTTGGAGAAGAGTTGTTTTCTCTCCCAAGATGGTTTTTCCTAGCCTTGAGTAACATGGTGTTTGAGGACTGGCTTCCATGACCTGGAGCCCACAGTGCAGATTCCGTCTGAGGTCACAGAGGAAAGGACTGAAAGCACTATGGCATTACTCTTACCTTGGCATCAGAGAAGCTTCCACTCCTAGCTGATTCAGGCCAAGAGTGAAAACAAGCACCTACTCATTTGTGATGGTCAGAGAAAGAAGAAGTGAGTGAGTGCCAGGGAACTGAAGTTTTCTAAAATGGGATTCTAACCTTTTCAGCCAGGAGAGCACAACCCTGTGGTCCATGGATCCCTCCAGGACCAGGTAGGACGAAGAGCTCCTCTGAAGCCTGACAACTCACACTAAACTTCAGGCACGCTAGGTGTCCCTGCAGTTGTTTGGCCTCACTGTGCATCATGACACAGGCAATTTTCCCCCAACCAGTTCCAGTGGGCCTGGTTGGGTTGAGGTGTGCTTGGGGACACATGGATCACCAAGCTGAGCACCGGCTCCAACACTATTTCCTTCCTGAGGTGCTCCTCCAGGACTGGGACTACCTGGAATATCCAGGTCATGAAAGGAGCCTAGGGCACTTTCAAAAACACTGAATCATAGCATGTGAGAGTTCATTGCTGTTGAGCGTGTAGTGAGCATGTTGTTAAGTGATCATTAATTGGGACACATCACACACAATCTTGGGGTTTTTTTCCTTTTTTCCTAGAAAGTTCAGCCAGGCAACAGCAGGAACCTGTGAAGTGGGTTTTCTAGGTGAAGGTGGATGCATCTTCTGAAGGCTTACATGGAGTCCTGGGAGTCATTCCCTCAGGATGTTTGACAGAGGGTATGATGGTGCTGACATCCCAGGTGAGATACTCTGTGCTCAGTACACCTGGAAGGCCACATATCTTTGGCTGTGGCCTTACCATTAAGCAGCACTCAGAAAATTACCTCCTGGGAAATTACAGGGTCACCTCAACTCACATCAAAATGCAGAAATGTCTGTCCTATCTGTGTTCACATAAGAGTTCTTTCTTGAGGAGAATTCTGGGGTGTACCAGGAATGGATCCAAGGTATGGACTGGGCTTGAGCACAGAACACTGGGCTCTCTTCATGTCACATGAGAACACTCTGTGATGATCCAATGCCTCTTGGGCCTTCCTGGTTCCCAGTAGAAGTCTGCTCTTCCCTGTAGTACAGTATTGTAAACATGTAACCTGAGCAGTGGCCTGAGTATCTCATTTAAATGATTGGTTTTCACTTTCTATATAAACTACTGCACTTCCTGAATAAATTGAGTCTGCATCACAGAACCTGGCTCACGGTGTCTTAGTTAAGAGGCACTGCCACACTCACTTCATTTCCCAGAGGCCAACCCACATCTGACAACATTTTGGAACCAAACATGGTGCCTCAGAGGAAGACAAAGCCCACAGAGCTGCTGGGTGAGTGACCTTATGGGGAATCTACCGCCTTAGGTTAGAGTTACCCAGGTGGAGCTTTACAAGCACTGTTAAAGAGTAGGTGAGTAAAAGTGTCAGAAAAGGAGGCTATAAATGTATGGGACAGTGTTGTAGATTGTGCCCCATGGATGGCATTAGATAAAATATGGGATCCTGAGTCATGGAGAGGGTTATAAATTTAGCCCTTAGAAAAGAAATACATGAGGGTAAAACTTACCCTCTCACTTTTTATCCAATTGTTACTTCTCTTTTAGCATGCCTTAGGGGGATCCCTGAGGAAAAGCACTTAGACTTACAAGATATTCTGGCTGCTCAGGTAGAGTGTGGGAACAGTGAAAAGGAAGACAAAACTCTAAATGCCAGTCACCAGGCAACAGTAGAAAACAGGGAAAAACAAGAGCTAGAAAAACCACAGGAATTTAGAGATAAGGAGGATGAGAATCATCCACAGCCACGGCCTAGTCAGCTTTATCCTGTATTGTCATCTTGTGGCCAGAGTGTTACATTACCATCAAATAACAGTAAGGAACCACCGAGGGTAGCTGAAGAATCTGTTTCTGCTCCTCCAGCATATTCAGATAATAGCACTTGGGGGCCAAATTTAATGATTTATGTCAAACTAGGGATTGTAATTGGGGGACTCCTTTTCAAGCTTTTCCAGCAAATGCCAGTAGAACAGCTCAAAGACCTTTGTATTGGTATCCTCAGGAACAAAAGACAGTTACTATCATTAGGAAAGCAGTTCAAAAGGATGGTCTTCATTCCCCTTATGCTACTCAGTTAAGAGAGAATTTTAGTCTAGATCTTAACACTCCCAAGGATTGGAAAGATTTATGTCATATGATATTGGTCTCTGGTGAGTACCTGCTATGGAGAGCAGTGTTCCATGATCAATGTGAGCAACAGGCTAAAAGGAATAATAGGGCAGGAGTACAGTTAAATACTGAATGTTTACAGGGAGAAGGAGTCTATGCTTCACTGCCTGTTCAGGCACAAGTTCCATCTCAGTATTTTGATCAAGTGCATTTATGTGCCCTGCAATGCCGGGGTCCAGCCCTAGCAGGAGTCCATGGGTTCCACACCGGTAAGCGGGGCACGGGGAGACAGTGTCGGCGATGGATGGAGAATGAAAGACACAGACTCTAGTTCTGGTGCAATCAATCCCACTTTATTCTGGGGAAGACTGGGTTTATATACATTTTTCTTCAGGCTATAATGGCAGTCTTGTGGTTAATATTAAAGAAGTTTCCAAAGCATAGGCAGAAAACAACCTTACAGATCATTCTTACCTAATCACAATTGTTTTAAGAATATCTAACTATGTTGATGAGCTAATACAATGTTTATTTCCTTAATATCTAAACTCTATGTGACCTAAGACTATTCTTATTATTCTCGTCATTAAAGTGATAGACAAGTAATCTCATGTGACCATTTCTATTAGGTCCCTCTGGTTAATATCTAAATTGCTGAGTTAAGGGTTACAGGAGGGCAGCGGTCCCAATGGTTATTGTGTGCCAACATTTATTATAGGGGTGACATATTATTTGTAGGAAGGAAGGAATGCTGTGGAACCTTTATTCTCTTACCTCACCACCACACATAAACAAAACCAGTGTTAAAATTTAACCAGCCTGTTGGAGAGAAAGGCAGATCTATAACTATTTTCTCCAGAGGCTTTCAGGGACTCATTTCATGGTTGCAAAATTATTTTTAATTTTGTTAGTGGTAAAGACCCATTGTTTTTCAGATTGTAGGTAATATTTTCTGGAATTTTTGTTGTATTCCCTTCATCCCCTTAAGCAATCCGTTCAGACTGAAATGAGTAATATATTATCAGAAAAACACAGCAAAAAAAAATACCATGCTTTGGAGCAAAACATCCAGCAATTCCTTTTAGGATGAGCCTTTGCAATCATCCTCCAGAGGATCTTTGTCAAGCACTGGATGGAATTCCGGATGCCCCCGCACTGCAAGCTTTAAGACAGATCCCTAGAAAAGGAGGAACTAAATCATTAAAACAGTTAGTACAAAAGTCCACAGATCCTGTCTCAGATTTTGTTGCACATGTCTCTGAGGAAATAACTTGAAAGATTCAACATGAAGGGGCAGCAGAAGCTCTCTTGAAGGAGGTATTATGGGAGGGAGCCACCTCAGAAGCTAGGAGGGCTATTACTCCCTTTAATGGTGGCTCTATTGATGACTGGATTATAGCAACCAAAGACATAGGTACTGCATCAGCCCACACTGCTGCTTTAGCTGAAGTTTTTCTGCATGCATGAAGTTGAAGGAAGTTGAGAGCAACAAGGGGACTAAAAAGCAAACTTATTGGTCATGTGGAGGATTAGGCCATTACCAGAAAGAGTCCCCTAGTAGGCTAGGGAGTACACAAAATAAAGTAAAACCAAAAATACCACCCTCTAAGTGCCCTAAATGCAGAAAAGTGTTCCACTGGGCACATGATTGTCATTCTAAAGAGAATGTTGATAGAAAACCTTTAAACAGGGCATGGGGCAGTCCTCAGCCCTGCAAGTAAGAGGACATCCCAAAATAATGTGAACCATTCCAATATCTGAGGCAAAAGCTCAGATGGTGCCCCAGTTAGATAGAGTTCCTTTCAAGGGTATTGGTTACACAGGAGCTGATGTTACTATTATCAGGATGGAAGAAGCAGAAAAAATGAAATGGAAAACTAAAACTGGTCTCAATATTCAAGGAGTAGGAGGACTACAACCTACCAGAGAAGTAATTCACCCTGTCATTTGGAAAGATCCCGATGGGGAAATGGGAGCCATTAAACCCTTGTTGGCAGAAGGATTGCCTATGAACTTGCAGGGATATTCTGCAGGAAATGGATGCTGTTCTAAACACTGATGATAGAGAATTTTACCAAGATATTGTTGTGCAAATAAAACAAGGTGCAGTAAGTGCCCCCCCAATTCTAAGGGCCACTGTTCCATTACTGCAAACACCTGAAACTATTCCATTGCATTAGGACACTCAAGATCCCATTTGGGTGGAACAGTGGCCTATACCAAATGAAAAACTAAAACACCTAAAGCTCATAGTACAAGAAGAGCTAGACAAGGGTCATATTGAACCATCTACAACTCCACATAATACATCAATTTTTGTCATACAGAAAAAGGATAAATCAAATTGGAGACTATTACAGGATCTGAGGGCTGTGAATGCTCACATAAAAAAAAAATGGGAAATTTACAGCCTGGTTTACCACACCCAGCTGCCATTCCCTTTAATTTTCACATAATTATACTTGATATTAGGGACTGTTTTTTCTCTATTCCTCTTCATGAAAAGGATAGGTCTTACTTTGCCTTCTCAGTATACAGGCCCAATCATCAGTTCCCTATGCAAAGGTATCATTGTAAAGTATTGCTTCAAGGAAAGAAAAATAGTCCAACCATTTGTCAGCATTATGTCAGTCATGCCACAAGGCCTCTACAAGAAAAATGCCTTATTATACATTATATGGATGATATATTATTAGCACATCAGGAACAATACTAAATAAGTGTCTTCAACAACTTTTAAAAAATTTAGAAGTATTAGGTCTTAAGGTTGCAGAAGAAAAAATTCAAAAGGTAGCCCCATTTGCATTTTTAGGTTTTAAATTATGGAAATCTATTTCTCCAGCAAGACCACAACTGTTAGTACAAAACAGTTATTCATTGGTTGAACTACCACCATTGTGTGACCAAATCAATTGGTTAAGAAATTTTATTCCTATTTCCACTGCTCAGCTGGCACCATTATCTAGGTTATTAAAGGGGAATGCCAACCCAACTTCAAAAAGACACCTAACAACCCACCTAAGTTAAAGAAGTTATTAACGAAGTAAATGATGTTTTAAAGCAAGCTCAGTTAATCAGATATGATCCAAGTCTTCCCATACAAGCCATTTGCATGGCCATGCCTGGGTTACCAATAGGGGTGCTATATCAAAAAGGTCCAATATATTGCGTGCATTTAGCTTAGAGCAAAACACAGAAAATTACAGCCTTATACAGCTTTTGGGTCTTCTGGGTCTACAGTTATGAGATGTAACTCACAAGGTCTTTAATAAGGTCCCTGATATCTTTATCATGCCATTAGAAAAACATAAGGTAGATCATTTTATTATGACTGAACTGCTTTCCCAGACTCTAATTAGTGGAATCCCAGGCATTATTGATTCACATTACCCTCCAGACAGACTTATACAGGGATTAAAAACATAACAATTGAAACCCACTCCCTTTTTTTGGCCCACTGGTAAACCTATTCCAGGGGCTGCAACCCTTTTTACAGATGCTAGTGAATACAATTATGGATTCATTTATCATGGACCTTCCTCATCTAAAAAGCACAGAACCCCCCATGGAGGCTCAGTTCCACAAGGAGAATTAAGAGCACTTTCTTTAGCCTTAGAGCAATTGCAAAAGGAGCCTCTAAATGTGATTTCAGATAGCATTTATGTTGTACAAGTAAGTAAGGGCATAGCTCACTCCTCAGTTTGTGTTCAAGACAAGACAATAGATCTTGATTTACAGGAATTAAAGTTCATCTTAGAACATAGGTGATTTCCTTGGTATATACAACATGTAACAGCACACTCCTATTTTCCAGGACCTATCTCTGAATGTAATGATAAAATTGATAGATACATAATGTTAACACAACAAGAAGCCTTACAGCAAGCACGTGAGTTACATGCCAAGTTCCATTTTTCCAGTAAGTGCATAAAAACTTTGTATCCCCAATTGACTATCCAAAAATGCAGACATCTCACACAGGCATGCAGAAAATGCACCCCTCTTTTGCCTTTGGGACCATTACAGCCACAAGGTGTAAATCCTAGGGGTCTCTCATCTAATAAGGTATGGCAAATGGACATCATTCACATACCATGATTTGGGAAGCTTAAGTATGTACACGTCATTGTAGATATGTATTCCAAATTCACATATGCCACTCCATTAACTGGTGAAACTGCAAAACATTTGTTCAAGCATGCATGGGTGCCATACTATTTATGGGTGTGACTTGGGCCATCAAAACAGACAATGGACCTGTATATACCTCAAACAAATTCAAAAGTTGGGCATCTACTTGGAATATCAAGGTAATTACAGGAATCCCATACAATCCACAATCTCAAGGTATTGTAGAATGAACACACCATACTATAAAAACTCAGCTACAAAAAGAAAAAGGGGGAGAAGAGGGAACTCATATGCCCCCATCATACACACTCAATCACATTTTGTTCACTCTGAATTTCCTAACTTTTGATGACCACGGTATTTCACCAGCCATAAAGCAATGGGGTTCTTTTCCCAGTAACACTCCTCTGCCATTGGTGTATTGGAAGGACCCCCTATCAAATTGCCTTGTGAACCACACCCTTTACTAATTCAGGGGTGAGCGAGGTTTTGCTTGTGTTTTCCAAGAAGGTGAATCCATGCCAATTTGGATACTAGCAAGATTGGTCAAGCTCGCTACATCGCATGGAGGGCAACAAAAAAAGACGTTCACAAACCCCAATGGACGAACTGAAGAGACTCTGCCTTGAGGACACAGAGGGCTCCTCAGCAAGACAAGGACAATCATCAAACACACAAGAAAAATGAAGAAAGAAAAGAGGTCACCATGCACCTCCAGTAACTTTAGGTAGATTAAAAAGTGTAGCTCAGTAGGCTCAACAAATGACTCCTGAAGGTGACACTTCCCCATCCACTTTGTTTTTACTAATGCATGCTACTTTCACTGCTAACTCTCACCGCACTGGTGCAACAATTATTGGGATCCCCAATCCGTCCATGGTGATGCCATTAGGCTTAGATACAGATCTCCTGCCTTCTATTTTAACTTCTAATACTTATATAGGCATTCCTGCCACTTTAGCACCTCCTTGTCAAGCTCAATTTAATACTACTGTTAACACTACTGGTAGTTGGCTATTCATGAAGTTGTCCAATTGTTCTTCCACTTCTGAACTCTCATTATGTGATCAAGTGTTTTGCTTATGCCATGATACTCTCCTAGATCATACTATAGGAAACATAACAGGTGTTAGACCGGTCAAATTATCTTCTGTATCTAATAATAGTTCCACAAATGCCTTCCTGGTTTGCCTATCTGCCCATGGATTCCTGCCAATATCATTAAAAATGTAAACAAAATTAGGCCATTAGCAGACATCCATCCCTGCCAGTGTGTGCAAAGTCACACTCCCTTTAGAGTTACCCAGCGGCTTTCATCCTTTGCCAGATCTTTAGTAATAAATGCCTCAGAACCTGCCCCAAGCTCACAGAAAATGTATTATAATTCATCTGAAAGGGCCTCACTGTTAGGTACTCAATTGTTATGCAATCAGCAAAGATGTTTACACATAGGAGCTATGCTTTTCCTCAATGGAACTCGTTTTAATGGAACATCTTCACAAATGTTTAATCCACCTCTCTGTGTTTAGCATCCGTTTTATTTCATTGTCTCTAATCAAATCACCAATATGTCTGTATTGTGATAATTCTATACAGTGCTTCCTGACCAATTGTTGGTCTCTTCGGTTTTCAACTGCATTGTTAGCTAGAGTACCTCCTTACATTTGGGCTATATCAAATGATACTCAAATTATTCAACCAATCGCTCTTATGAAAAATGTACAGTTAATACGTGCTAAAAGAGATTTTGGACTTACTGCATTGCTTTCAGGTATCATCATTGCTGCTCTATCTACTTCAACTGCTGCCATTATAGCCTTAGTACAGACTGGTGGTAATGCTGCAGTGCTAAATGTGCAGGCTACTAAAGTCATTGAAGCCTTCACTGTTCAACATGAAACTAATACATTAATACAAGGGGTATCCTAAATTTGCAATAACAAATTAATCTCATGAATGAAAGAATAGATATTATGCAAATGACAATGCATCTGCAATGTAATCCCACATTACCCTATGTGATACTATGGTAAGACGTGACAATGTGACTAAATGGAGGCAAGAATTAAGTACATATTTGAGAGCTCCTTGGAACGCCCGGTTTCAAAACTTAATGCTTAAACTAGGACATGCAATCATGTCAATCAATGAAACCCCAGCCCAACTTATACTAAATGCTTCTTTCTTCACATGATTATAGAACAAAATCACCTCCTTATTTGATCCTGTAAATATTACATTATTTGGCCTCTACCTTGCTGGCATTGTAATATCATTTCTATGTATTCGCTACCTTTGTAACTGAACCTCAAAAACTGAGACTAGACAGGTCATGTTAACTCAGGTTATAATGGCAAAAAAGAAAAAGGGGAGAAATGAGGAGAATCCTGGTGTGTACCAGGAATGGATCCAAGGTATGGACTGGGCTTGAGCACAGAACACTGGGCTCTCTTCATGTCACCTGAGAACACTCTATGATGATCCAATGCCTCTTGGGCCTTCCTGGTTCCCAGTAGAAGTCTGCTCTTCCCTGTACTACAGTATTGTAAACATGTAACCTGAGCAGTGGCCTGGATATCTCATTTAAATGATTGGTTCTCACTTTATATATAAACTATTGCACTTCCTGAATAAATTGAGTCTGCATCACAGAACCTGGCTCGCAGTGTCTCAGTTAAGGGGCACCATCACATTCACTCCATTCCTGAGAGGCCAACCCACATCTGACAACACTTCCTGTTGACCAGCCTAGTGCCACCCTGTCACAAAGCCCTGTGGAAAATTCAAACCAGTCCTCTTAGCAGCCCCAGGAGGATGCTAAAAAGCCAGTGGATGATATAAGAACCTAATGATGGCATGGGGAACACACCATCACATGGCATAAATGAAGATTGGAAAATGCACCATGCTGAAAGAACTATGATGAAAAGTTTCCAAGATAAATATTCATAGATGGAGAGCAAGGACATTTTGTTGGCACCCAATGCAGAAGGCTGTTGGTGATGAAAGCCTACTTCAATAAAGAGACATTCAGAAACTTTTCAGTTATCATCATCTACCCTCAAATTCATGGCATGTCTTCAGGTTCAATATACTCTACAAATACAGGGTGTACTACTTGCCAGTTTATTCTGTAAGCGACCATAATTACAGACCCTAACTCCCCTTGCAAGGACCTCAAAGTCTTGGCAAACTCACAGCTCTTTATTGGTGCTCTCAATGGACAGCTGATTGTACATATGATGATTCATAGTTTTTCTTGCACAAGAACCAGGAGAAAAGGCTTTCTTTAAAACACAGCACTTATTCACATGAACCTCAATTTAAATCAGTTGAATTTGGAATATGCAGCACCAAACCTAGATCTCAAAATAAAGACTGCACCACAACATCACAAAGGTAAACAGAAACAGCTCTGCTAAAAGGCAAAAGTGAAGACCAAAACTGAATATCAAAACAGGAGTGGTTCAAGAATATCTGAATGTGGGATCATACTGACTGAGCAGAGATCCTGTACCACAGGCATTTGCAAATTTTCAAATGCTTTTTATTTCTTGACTTGCTTCTGCCCACCACCAACCTGCAACATGCCTAATGTCTCTGCTTTCCTTCTTTCAGTGTGAGTTCTTCCAATGAATGAATTTTTTTTCTTCCTTTTCCCTGCAAAGCACACTCCAATAAACCTCAGTTCCATGGTAAACATGAGAAAAAGATATGATTTTCCCACTTCTACAGTGCATTTCTCGAAGACATCCATCAAAATTAACAAGAGTCTCTACACATGCTCTGTTCCTTTTGACACTGGAGGTCTAATGATATAAGGAGAGTAGGTGGTATATTCCCCCTTTCTCCTGAATGCTATCAGCACAAACTAACAAGGATTCAGGCCCAAATCCTACCATTCTTCCTCAAGTTATAAGCAAGCCCATACAAAATGAATTGATTAGGAAATCAGGGCCAGGGGTGGCTGTCTTTTGTCTTCCTTTGCTGGTTTTCCAGTTCACCTTGTGGTTCACATGCAAAGTGTTCCAGTGTGGAAGTCCCCTTCATTGGCAGTCTGGGAGTGTGTCCAAGAAGCCTCAAAATTGGCAAGGGCCAGTGAGGTGTTATTTTGAATTTTGTGCCACTGCAAGCTGGTGCACATTGCCAATCTGTAGAATTTGCTGGAAAAATATGGTCATAGTGTACTCATTACTGAGATGTAACATCTGAACTAAGGAGAGTTGAAAGATGTGAAGAAAGAAGTACTCTTATACAATGCAATTGACTGGGGATGCACTGCTCCCTTTGAGTGCAGCTCCCAGCTGAAAGGAGTCAATGGAAATTGCTTGCAGTTGAAACTGGTAGTTGTTGAACCGTGTTGATTCCATTGAATAAGAGAGGAGAAAAAGAAAAAGGTTGAGAAGATAGGAGGTTTTACACACTCAGAAGTGTTTTCTCTTCAAATGTTCCACTCTCTTGGTGCAAGGGATTTGAACCCCTGCCTTTTCACTCATACACCATCAGATGGGATATATCTTCAAAACAGGAACAGCTCCTTTAAAGTACATGAATTGATACCCTCAGGTTCTGTGTCTTTGAAGTTCTATGCAGAAAAGTATGCCTAGACAAAGGCAATCAAAGACTAAGAAATTCTTGATTCTCATTTTCACAACAATGTTGCAAATAAACATTCCTAATCCAATTTCAATCTTCCTCTCATTATATTTGTAGTTTTTACTCTCAAGATTTCTTACAGTGAAAGAAGGACTGAAATTCATATCCCTGATCTCTCAATGATTCAGTGGCATTCAGTTACACTCAGGACAATGCCTTTCTTGGTTACCATTGCTCGTGTGACAATAGAGCAAAGTGGGAGTGCTCCTCTATCTAGGTGGAAGGTGCAGGCCCCTGGTAGTTATTAACAACCTTGTGAATGGCACTGGGATTCCAGGGTCTGCTTAGAGAACAGTTGGTTTCTCTCCCCAAAGGGTTTTTCCGAGCCTTGATCAACATGGTGGTTGAGGAATGGCTCTCATGACCTGGCACCCACACCACAGATTCCACCTGAGGTCCCAGAGGAAAGGTCGGACAGCACGATGGCATCACTGTTCCCATGGCATCCAGAGAAGCTACAACTCCTAGCCACTTCAGACCAAGAGTGAAAATAAGCACAATTGCTAGGTGTTGCTGCACTCATTTGGCCTCACCAGGCATTGTGACAGCAGGCAATTATTCCCCTCCAGTTCCAGTGGGATTGGTTGGGTGGAGGTGTGCTTGGGGACACATGGATCACCTAGCTGAGCACAGGTTCTAACACTATTTCCTTCTGAAAAAAATTCTCCAGAACTGGGCATACTTGGAATATCCTAGTCAGGAAAATAGCCTAGGGCCCTAGCAACCACACCAAATCATGGCTGGTGAGAGCTCCTGGCAGGTGGGCATGCAGTGGGCATTGTGTGTTAAGTGATCTTTGAATTGGGACACCTCACACACAATCTTTCAGGTTGCTCCTTTTTGCCTAGGAAGTTCAGCCAGGTGACAGCTGGAACCTGAGAAGTGGGTCTTCTAGGTAAATTTGGATGCATCTTCTGAAGGGTTATATAGAGTCATGGGAGTCATTCACTCAGGGTATTTGACAGAGGATAAGATATTGCTGATATGTCAGGAGAGATATTCTGTACTCACTACACCTTGGCTGTGACCTTACAACTAAGCAACACTCAGAAATTTACCTCATGGCAAATTTCAGGGCCACCTCAATTCACCTTGAGATGCAGAAATATCTGTCCTATCTGTTTTCACACATGTGTTCTTTCTCTTGACCTGCCGAGTGCCATCCTGGCACAAGTCTCTGTGTAAAATTCCCACCACTCCTCTCAGCAGCCCCGAAAAGGAATCCGACTACAAGGCAGTGGATGACATAAGAGCCTGCTGATGGCATGGGGAACACACCATCATATGGCGTAACTCCAGATTGGAACATGCATCATTCTGAAAGGGCTATGATGAAAAGCTTCCAAGATGAATATTCAAAGAGGGAGAATGAGCACATTTTGTTGGAACCAAATGCAGAAGACTGTTGGTGATGAAAGCCTACTTCAATGAAGAGACATTCTAAACCTTTTCAGCCATCATGGTCTACCCTCAAATTCCACAACATGTCTTCAGGTTCAACATACTCTACAAATACAGGAAGTAGTACATGTCAGTTCCTTCTGTAAGCAACCATCTTTACAGATCCTAACTCCTATTGCAAGAAACTCAAGGCCCTTGCCAACTCGTGACTCTCTCTTGTTGCTTTCAAGGGAAAACTGATTATACAGATGTTGATTCATAGTTTATCTGGCACAAGAACCAGGAGAAAAGGTTTTCTTTAAAACACAGCACTTATGCCCATGAACCTCAATTTAAATGAGTTGAATTTGGAATATGCAACACTGAACACAGCTCTTTAAATAAATACTGCAACACCACATCACAAATGTAAACAGAAAGAGCTCTGCTAAAAGGTAAAAGTTAAGACCAAAATGGAATATAAAAACAGGAGTGGTTCAAGATTATCAGAATGTGAGATCATACTGACTGAGCAGGGATCTTGTACTGCAGGCATTTGCAAATTTTCAAATGCTTTTTATTTCTTGACTTGCTTCTACCCACCACCAACCTGCAACATATCTAATGTCTCTGGTTTCTTCCTTTCAGTGTGAATTCTTGCAATGAATGGATTTTTTCTTCCCTTTCCCTGCAAAGCACACTCCAGCAAGCCTCAGTTCCATGGTAAACATGAGAACAACATATGCTTTTCCCACTTCTACAGTGCATCTCTTGAAAATTAACAAGAGTCTCTACTTGTACTCCATTCCTCTTGACACTGGAGATCCAATGATAGTGGGAGAGTAGGTGGTAAATTCCCCCTTTCTCCTGAATGCTATCAGTACAAACTAACAAGGATTCAGGCCCAAATCCTATCATTTTTCCTGAAGTCATATGCAAGCCAATACAAAATTAAACTGACTAGAAATCAGGGCCAGGGGCAGCTGTCTTTTCTCTTCCCTTGTTGGTTTTCCAGTTCACCTTGTGATTCACATGCAAAGTGTTAGGGTATGGAAGTCCCCTTCATTGGCTTCTGGGAGTGTGTCCAACAAGCCTCAAAATTGACAGTGAGGTGTTATTTTGAATTTTGTGCCACTGCAAGCTGGTGCACATTGCCTATCAGAAGAATTTGCTGCAAAAGGATGGTCATAGCTTATTCATTACTGAGATGTAACATCTGAACTAAAAAGAGTTGAAAGATGTGAAGAAAGAAAGAACTCTTAAACAATGTACTGGGGATGCACTGTTCCCTTTGAGTGCAGTTCCCAGCTGAAGGGAGTCAATGGAAATTGCTTGCAGGTGAAACTGGTAGTTGTTGACCAGTTTTGATTCCATTGAATAAGAGAGGAGAAGAAGAAAAAATGTTGAGAGGATAGGAGGTTTGCACCCTCAGAAGTGTTTTCTCTTCAATTCTTCCACTCCCTTGGTGCTAGGGATTTGAAACCTTGCCTTTCTGCTTCCAAAGCCAGGGCCCTACCAGATGGGCTACATTGTCAAAAAAGGAACAGCTCCTTTAAGGTACATAAATTGATCCACTCAGGTTCTACATCTGTGAGGTTCTATGCAGAAAATGATACCTAGAAAAATCCAATCACAGCCTAAGGAATTCTTAATTCTCCTTTTCACAACAATCTTAAAAGTAACTTTTTTGCTTCTGAACCCCCTCAGACTAGGAGTGTGTCCTGAGTGAAAGAATTATTCCATATTTACTTAAGGAGGAAACTGGTTGTAGCTGTTTCCTGAGCACAATATTATTTGAGTGATCCATGGAGGACAGGGCAAGAGGACAGGTACAAGTTTGTGGCTATGAGAATATATTCAGGTTCTTAGTATGAAAGGAGATTTTGGAGATCATTCACCATTGCATCCTTAGCCATTACATTCACAAAGTACTGACACCTTTCGTGTTTTTTTTTTTTAATCTTTTCCTTTTGGCATTTTACTTTGGAATATTCTAACCAACATGGTGCTGTGCAAAATACAGAAGCCAGTGCTGGTTTTGGATCTTGCCTATCATCTTAGGTAGGGGTGAGGTAGAGGAAGGTGTTTCTTCTGAGAAAGGCCAGTTTCCTTCAATTAGGAAATATCTCATCAACTTAGCCAGAAGTTTTCAGGAAATATAAACAGGCAAAGGCAAGTGGTGATGGCTCTCCAGGTCTGGGTTACCAGGACCCATATTTCCTGGAAGAATGGAAACATTCCTCATCCAATTTCAGTCTTCCTTTCGGTATGCTTGTAACTTTTACTCTCAAGATTTGTTACAGTGAAAGAAGTGTTGAAATTCATATCCCTGTACTCTCAATGATTCAGTTGCATTCAGTTACACTTAGGACAATGCCTCACTTTGATACCAGTGCTCATGTTACATGTGAGCAAAAATGGGAGAGCTCCTCTATCTAGGTGGAAGAGGTAGGTTTCACATAGGTCAGTTGTGAATGGTTTGGGGATTCCATGCTCTGCTTGGAGAACAGAGGGTTTCTGTCCCCAGAGAGTTTTTCTGAGCCCTGAACAACATGAAGTTTGAGGAGTGGCTCCCATGTCCTCGTGCCTACATTGCAGATTATGCCTGAGGTCACAGAGAAAAGGTCTGACAGCATGATGACATCACTGTTCCCATGGCAACCACAGAAGTTTCCACTCCTGGCTGCTTCACACCAAGAGTGAAAACTAGCACCAACTCAGTTGTGACGATTAGACAAAAGAAGAAGCGAGTGAGTGCCAGGGAACTCTGGTTTTCCAAAATGTGATTCTAACGTCTTCTGCCAGGAGAGCACAGCCCCATGTTTTATGGCTCCCTCCAGGACCAGGTAGGACAAGAATCTCCTCTGAAGCCTGACAGCTCACAATAAACTTCAGGTCTGCTAGGTGTTGTTGCACTCATTTGGCCTCACTGGGCATCCTGACAGCAGGCAATTATCCCCCACCAGTTCCAGTGGGCCTGGTTGGGTGGAGTGGTGCTTGGGGACACATGGATCACCAAGCTGAGCACCGGCTCCAGGGCTATTTCCTTCTGAAACAAGTTCTCCAGGACTGGGCATACTCAGAATATCTTAGTCAGGAAAATAGCCTAGGTCTCTAGCAACCACACTGAATCATGGCTGGTGAGAGCTCCTGGCATTTGAGCATGCAGTGAGCATGGTTTGCTAAGCATTTTTAAATTGGGACACTTCACACCCAATCTTGCTTTTTACTCCTTTTTTCCAAGAAAATTCATCCAGTTGACACTGGAACCTGGGAAGTGTGTCTTCTAGGTGAAGGTGATGCATCTTCTGAAGGCTTATATGGAGTCATGGGTGTCATTCACCCAGGATGTTTGACAGAGGATACGATGGTGCTGACATGCCAGGAGAGATATTCTGTGCTCACTATACCTGGAAGGCCACAACTCCTTGGCTGTGATCTTACAGCTAAGCAGCACTCAGAAATTTACCTGCTGGGAAATCCAGGGTCATCTCAACTCACCTGGAGATGCAGAATTGACTGGTCTATCTGTGTTCACACATGTGTTCTTTCTCTTGACCATCCAAGTGCCAGCCTGGCCCAAGGCCCTGTGGAAAATTCCCACCAGTCCTCTTAGCAGCCCCGAGGAGGATGCTGACTACAAGTCAGTGGATGATATAAGAGCCTGCTAATGGCATGAGGAACACAGCATCTGATGGCAGAACTCCAGATTAGAACATGCACTGTGCTGAAAGGGCTATGATGAAAAGCTTCCAAAATATTCAAAATATTCAAAGAGGGAGAGCAAAGACCCTTTGTTGGCACTGAGTGCAGCAGACTGTTGGTTCTGAAAGACTATTTCAATGAAAAGAGATTCTAAATATTTTCAGCCATCATTGTCTACCCTCAAATCAAATTCCCTGACATTTCTTCTGGATCAACATAGTCTACAAATACAGTTCTGTCCAGGCATTTCCATTCCTCTTGAGATAAACCAATGGGAACATCCCTGTATCTCAATGGATACTGAAATAAGAATAAGTATATAAATGGCACATTGGTCATGTGATCATTGAGAGTGTTTTTAATTTGACACAATGAGAGTCAGGAAAACTGGCTCTCACAAATTGAGGTATGCCAATTATTAAATAAGATATTTTAAAAGTAAGCATTTTTTCCTAATATATTACTCTAAAGAAAGGAGATGACCTAAGTAAAAAAAAAAAGTGTATATGCTACACTTTTGTGAAATAAAATGTAAAATAAATGTAAACATAAGAATATATATTTGGGGGTTATAATTAAATTTTATAAAATAAATTTTTCATATTTCTCAAAGCAGAAAATTATACTCAAAGGAGTTAGAAGATTGCTTCCTAATTTTAATGAGCATCAATAGGAATTGGATATGTTGCTAATAGGAAGACTAATTCAAAAGTCCTGGCATGGGATTTTGGTTTTAGAATATGTATAATGTTTTCTAGTCATGCAATATTACAGGTCCTAGAGAATCCTCTTGAATAACAATGAGGTAGAACAGTAAAGGAAGAGTATATCGATGAATTTGTATTCAAATATTTTAAGTGGCCAGTGCATCTTGCTACAGTTTGCAACAATAATAAGTAGCAGCAAGAATCCTTTTTGATTATTTCATATATAGCTATATATATATCACTCAAAGAGTTTTTCTTATCTTAATTCATATACCCAATATAATATATTGAGATTGGTAATAGTTTTTTCTTTGAGGGAATTTTGCCAAACATCCTATTAATGTTATGACAAATTTTTTGCAAGCCTGCCTGGCCTATAGTTCATAAAAGGGAACATAAAATGCATGAAATTAAAAATAATTTTCAGAGAAGTTATTGACAGTTACTATAACTGAGAAGAGTAATGGAAGCAAGTTGAGAAACCCATGAAATCAATTTGATCAAATGACGCAATTTAGCAAACACATCAAAATGGCAACTATTTAAATAATAAAACAGACTTTTCCTGTAATTGTAAGTAAATATATTCAATGGTATAAAATTATAAATCAACTTGGGGTTGATGCTTTGTTTTTCATGGAAGTACTGAGATACCCACATTGAAGAACTGAATACAAAGAGTTACAATTTCTAAATCTTGTATTTTCTTTGATATTTTTTCACTTATCATTTCTGAGCTATATTTTAGAATTTAAATGCACTTAGAAATAGGATTATTATACTGAAAATTTGAAAGGTTGTAATTCGTATGCCTTTGAGCTTCAGGAGGAGTAAAATGAAATCATATGAAAATATGGTTTGATTTTA
>JAHUXG010017347.1:0-23083 GCA_020740815.1 Sciurus niger | reverse complement strand
ATCACCCTGTTCTCAATACACTCCGCTATGTAGAAGTTTCCAAAGTAAAATGCCAAAAGGCAAAGTAAAAAAGAAAAAAAAAATATCAAGGAAGGTGTCAGTAGACTGTGAATGTAATGGCTGGGGATGCAATGGCGAATGATCCCCTATTTCTCCTTTCATACTAACAACCTGAGCATACAATAATACCCACATAGTCCTGCCTTCCTCGTGCCTGTCCTCCATAGATCAGTGATATAATTTTCTGCTCAGGGATGAGCTACTACCAGTTTCCTCCTTAAGTCAAAACTGGATAATACTTTCCCTCAGGACACACACCTAGACTGAGGGTGTTGAGATGTAAAAAATGGTTATTTGCAAAATTGTTGTGAAAAGGAGAATAAAGAATAACTTAGTCTTTGATTGACTTTGTCTGGGGTTGTTTCTCTGCACAGAACTTCAGAGACACAGATACTGACTAGATCAAGTCATGAATCTCAAAGAAGCTCTTCCTGTGCTGAGGACATAGACCTTCCCTTAGGGCACTGGCTTTTCAAAGGCAAAGGCCAGGTTCAAATCCCCAGCACCATGGAATGGAAAAAGAAAAAACAACAACAACAAGAAAAGACACTTGGGATGGTGCAAACCTCCTCTCTTCTCAACCTTTTTCTTTTTGTCCTCTCTTATTTAATGGAATCAATCCTTTTCAAGAACTACCAGTTTCACCTGCCAGCAATTTCCATTGATTCCTTCCATCAAGGAGCTGCACTCAAAGCAGCAGTGCATCCCCAGTCACCTGCATTTCTTAAGGGAACGTGTTCCTTCCCATATTTCAACTCTCATCACTTCAGACCTTACCACTTACTCTTGAGTGTCCTATCACCATCTTTTCCCAGCAATATCTCTTGATTGGCAATGTGCACCAGGTTGCACTGGGACAATATTCAAATTGACCCCCTCACAGGTTCTTGCCAATTTTGAGGCTTTTGGACACACTCCCAGAATGCCAATGAATGGGACTTCCATAGCTGAGCACTTGCCATGTTAACACAAGGTCAATTGGAAAACAAATTGTGAAAACAAAAGACAGCCGCCCTTGGCCCTGATTTACTGTCAGTTTTATTTTGTATTGCCTTGCTTATGACTTGATGAAAAATGGTAGGATTTGGGGCTGAATCCATGTTAATTTGTGCTGATAGCATTCTTTAGAAAGGGGAATATACCACCTATTCTCCCACTTTCATTTGAGCTCCAGTGTGAAAAGGAAGGCAACACTTGTAGAGACTCTTGTAAATTTAGATGGATGTTCTCAATAGATGCATAGTGGAAGCAGGAAAAGCCTAAGTTCTTCTAATGATTACAGGAACCTGGGAAATATTGGATTGTTCTTTGTAGGGTAAGGGGAAAAATGAAAACCATTCATTGCAAGAACTCATGCCAAAAGAAGGAAACCAGAGCCATTAGGCATGTTGCAGGTTGGTAGAGGTTGGAAGCAAGTCAAGAAATGAAAAGCATTTAACAATTTGCAAAATCCTGTGGTACAAGTTTCCTGCTCAGTAAGTCTGATCCCACATTCAGATATTCTTTTGCCACACCTGCTTGGATATTCAGTTTTGGGTCTTCACTTTTGCCTTTTAGCTGAGCTCTTTCTGCTTACATTCATGATGATGTGGTGCAGTCTTTATTTCAAGAGTGGTTCAGTGCTGCATATTCCAAATTCAACTTGTTTAAACTGTAGAACATGGGTACACTTGCTGTGCTTTAAAGAAAGCCTTTTCTCTTGTTTCTTGTGCCAGAAAAGCTATGAAGGAGCATGTGTCTAATCAGCTGTCCCTTGAGAGCAGCAAGACAGAGACACAAGTTTGCAAGGACTTTGAGGTCCTTGCAAGGTGAATTTGCTCTGTAATGATGGATTCTTACAGAATGAACTGGCAACTACTACTTCCTGTGTTTGTAGAGTATGTTGAACCTAGAGACATGTGGTGGAATTTGAGGGTGGAAGATGATGGTTATATAGTTTTAGAATGTCTCTTCATTGAAGGAGGCTTTGAGCATAAACAGTCTTGTGTTTTTGGTGCCAACACAATGTCTTTGGTCTCCCACTTTGAATATTCATCTTGGAAGCTTTTCATCATAGCCGTTTCAGCATGGTGCATGTTCCTATCTGGAGTTATGCTACATGATGCTGTGTTCCTTGTGCCATCAGCAGGCTCTTCTATGTTCCACTGGCTTGTAGTCAGAATCCTCCCAGGGCTGCTAAGAAGACTGGTGGAAATTTTCCACAGGACCTTGTGCCAGGCAGGCACTAGTCTGGTCAAGAGAAAGAACACATGTCTGAGCACAGAGAGGCCAGTAATTTCTGCATCTTGAGGTAAGTTGAGAAGTCTCAGAAATTTCTCAGCAGGTAAATTTGTGAGTACATCTTAGTTGTAAGGCCACAGTCAAGGATGTGTGGCCTTGCAGGTGTAGTGAGCTCAGAATATCTCTCCTGGCATGTCAGCACCATCCTATCATCCATCAGACATCCTGAGTGACTCACACGACATCACTTAAGCCTTCAGAAGATGCATCCACCTTCACCTAGAAGATCTGCTTCCCAGGTTGCAGATATCACCTGATTGAAATTTCTAGGAAAAAGGGAACTGAAAAGACCCCTGTCCCACCAGCTCAGGCCTATTTTAAGAGAAAAATAAAAATTATTAATGGAGCATGTTAAAGGAATTTATCTGAAGATTTAGCTAAGAAAGAGGCAGGATAATTGGGAAAGTCAGAGCATGTCTGAACTAACAGGAGCTGATAAGCAGGAACTATAAAACTGTCCTGTAAAACTTCTGATACCAGATTCCTGACCAAGGACAGAGTAAATAGGATGAGATAACAAAGGACGTAAATGAAAAAGTAAAATTATGGCTTGTGAAGCGTGTTATCCTAAGTTCTGAGCCGCTCTGACCCCCCCCCCAGGAAGATTATCCTTAACAAAGTTCCTTCTCGGGCCTTCACAGATAAAATGAAAGAAGTCTGTGTTCATACATTCTTTACCATTTTTACAACCTGTGCTGTGGGCAATTAGGGAAAAACCTGTGTTTATGCAGGTGCGAGGCTGCAGGCAATTTGGGGAAGCCTGTGTCTCTGTCTGTGTCTCTATCTATCATCCCCCCTCTCCAGTTAAAGTAAATTTATGGCTTTTCCAAGGATGTCTAAATGCTGGATTCAAAATAACCAATAAGAAATCTGTTGCTTACCGTGCGTGAAAGCTGCCCCTTTACCCTATAAAAAACCTGTACCCTAAAGCCCGGTGTGCCAGTTCACCGAAGCTCCGGCTGAGGTTTCGCTGAGCACCCGCAGGTGCCTGTGTACCTAATAAATAGCCTCTTGCTTTTGCAGCCAGTGTTCGCGTGATTTTCCTTGGACAGGGGGACGGAGGGTCTTTCATTTGGAGGTTCCACCGAGATCTGCTGCCCCGAATCCCTACCCGGGAACTTCTGGAAGAACTACTGGGAGGTAAACTGGCCAGCTCGTTGTCGTGTTTGTTTTGTGTTTCGTGTTTGTTTCTACGTCACTTGAGCCCAGCGTTTGTACGATCACGCGTGGTCACTTTGTACTTTGGGCAGCCTGAGAAGGAGTTGACGAACTCAGACTTCTCCCCTGCCACCCTGGGAGACGTCCTAGGGGTCTTGGTGCCCGATTCATCGGGACTTGTTTGGTGTCCGATTCATCGGGACTTGTTTGGTGCCCGATTCATCGGGACTTGTTTGGTGCCCGATTCGTCGGGACTTGTTTTTGGCCGGAGGGGCTTGCACTGTCCGACATTTGATTTCTTCAGTCCGTGCCGAAGACGTGCAGCGTTTGTAATCTGTTGTCTGGTCTATGTTTTCTTGTGTCCTGTGCCTGTTTCTTAAATTCCTTTTTTTACCAGCAAGACTGAAATGGGGCAATCCATGGTAATCCCCCTGAGTCTCACCCTCGACCATTGGCAAGACGTCCGGAACTGTGCCAGCAACCTGTCGGTCGAGGTCAAAAAGAAGAAGTGAGTAACCCTCTGCACTCTGAATGGCCAACCTTCAATGTAGGCTGGCCCAAAGTAGGGTCTTTGTGACTCTGTCGCATTTGAGTGACTCTCACATCTGAGCAGCTTTTGTGCTGCATTCTGGCGACTTGTCGCTTCTGGTTAACTCTTGGTCCCATTTGGGCATTGTGTTGCGCCTGGGCAACTCTTTGATATAATTGGAAATTGTTTGTTTTTATTGACAAAGTACCAGCTAGCCAATTTTTGATTTAGCGTGCTACGTGTCTGTCTGTGTATTGTACTATATGGTCTTTACTCTTGCCTTCTATTAAATTCTTCATTGTGTTAATCCAATCTTAGGCTTAGGGATACTTTACAGTCCTCCTCCTTGTTCCTGAGAGATTTGTTTACTCCAATCCCCCTAGGCAAAGAGCTCAGCAGCTCCATTCCTCAAAAGTAGTGAGAAATGATGTTTTGTTATTTTCTGCATTCAAACCTAACCTGATTTCTCAACCAGGAAAAAAGGGTTAAAAAGTCCTGGGTAATCCTCCCTCCCCTCTGCCTGGCCTTGCCAAAGTCTGCATTGGAATGTAAACTGCAGCAGTCTCAGTGGGAAAGGGGGGGTAACTGAAGAAAAGAAAAAAAAAAGGTGTCCGTTTTAAACTTCTGGGCTGGTGCACAGAACTAACTTATTTTCTAGGATTCTTCGTTTGTTTTGTTTTTCTTTAATGCTGTATTTTTGAGCTCATAATTTTGATCCTGCATACCTAGGTTAATGATTTCTTTTTTTTCTTTTGATCAGTTCTATTTTTATTCAACTAGAGTTTTTGAACATCTGTTACATTGCAATGGAGATTCACCTATAAAGTTAAAGTTACAAGGCCTTTGATTTTGTGTTATTTGTATGTCGTACTAATGTCATGTTTTGTCTGTATCAAAACTGAGCGCTCCTAAAATTAAAATTTAAAAATGGATCCAAATACTTTTATTCATGTGATTTAAAAGGGTTCAATTCAAATTGGGTAAACTAATGAAAGTAAAATGTCTTTGAAAATAACTCACAAGTCTCTAGGTGGTCAAGCAAATATGTTAATAAAATGTCTAGTATCAATTGTTCCTAGGATTTTCTTCAACAGGAAAGAGACAGCAAATACTGTTCAGGACACTTGACTGCTTCCTTGGTTTATACAGAATAAGTGAATTAAAGTTAACATGTATGGGATTACTCAAATGGGTTTGTTGGTGACATCTGATTAATTTGCAAAATTAAAATGCTCATTGTTAAATACCATCAAGTACTCTTAACTCCTTAAATTCCATGGAGTATCATACTTAAACATTATTGGTGTTTTCATAGGTTGGTAAATAAAAAGGGTTTAAACTTGCTTTGTGTCATCACTAAACTAGAAACAAGGTTATTAAGAGTTATGTCCTAACAAGTGGAATTCTATATACAAAGGGCCCAAAAGTTTCAACTGTGTTTCAATTAGAGTACTATAAACAACAAAATATTTAATCTTATTAAAATAGAGCAATTTATCTAAGTTCAGAAATTTCATAAGAGTTGTTTCAGAATGTGAACAAAAAGGGGTCAACAAATAAAAAAGAAAAAAAAAATAAAAGGTTCCGGGTTTGAAAATATATTTAATAAAAAAAAAAATGTTTCTGGGTAACAAAGTGCCTGTGTCATGGAATACATGAGGGTCTAAGTGCTAAGAAAGCCTGTGTGTAAGTAAAGGGCAAGTTTCAACAAGTCTGTGTGTAACTAAATTGGTTGTATGTATGTAAAACAGCTAAAGCTATTTAAGGTTTTTCCTAAGGTGAAATACTAATGTTCTGATATAAACCAAAGTTTAATCTACATGGTAAAATGACATGGTAAAATGGCAAGGATTTCTTAGAAACACTAATTTACTCTTAACTTTGTGTCTATTAAGTTTTATTCTTTAGAACAATTAGTCTTAAAAATTGGGGTGTATACAATTATGGTTAAACAACTGTTAGAGTATTGTACTATGTTACAGAGTCTAAATTTTTCTTTAAGAAAACTAAATTTGGGAAGAAAAAAAGTGTCAAGGTAATTGTAAAATGGTTTCTAGTTGTATATTAAATGTGTTCGTATTTTTCAGGTATACAAGTTTTAAAGCAAGGAATTTATCAAGCTGCTATTCTCCAGATTAAACTTGTCTGTAATGGTAATCTTAACCTTATAAAGAGTAAATTTTAATTGGGGATTTATTTCTATCATTTAATGTTCTATTATAGGACCTGCTATCAATGGGGTACGTGTAAAATTTGTTACTTTTTACACTGAGATAAAGAACTTCAAATTTAAATGTAAATGTATATCTAAGAGTTAGTGACAGCCTGATTTGTTTAAAGTTTCATATTGTAGAAGGTAAAAGCATTTTGCTACACAAAAGAAAAGTTAAAAGCTCTCTCAGCCTTTCTTTGATTGATTCCTGTTTTGGATATAATGTTAGACTGTGTTAACTAATGTTCATATGGACTCAGAAATCAATATATGTAAACTTCTTAAAATGACATTTAAGAAAGAGAATAATGCATTATAGCAAAAATGGGACAACAATGACTGAGATTGGGGTCCCTGACTTCATGACTGTAGCATGCCTGGTGCCTGGGAGTGTTCCTGTGTAGGAGCACAAGATGCCTAACTGCTGTGGCAGTAGCCTCCCTGGGGAGGCTCTGTACAGGAGTCCTATCAGCTCTTACATTGATATCAGGCACACAGCTCTTGGGCAGAAAGAAATTGTTTTGCTAGATAACCAGTGTTTCATCAGTTCCCTTCTCTAGTTCCTGCCCACCTTACAGTAACTTTGGACAGTGGACTTATTTGAGAGCTACACAGAGTTCCTAATATTGCATGTTGCAGTAGTGGGAAAAAGTTGCATAGATGGTCTAGTCTCTGTAACTCTCCTAAAAACAAAGAATAATGCTTACATAGTCTTTAACTTAATAATAAGACATGTATAAAGATTGCTAACATAACTCTTTAGATCTACATTTCCATCAGAGAACAGAGCTCCATCTGATCTCAGCTTAATCTT
This sequence comes from Sciurus niger, assembly GCA_020740815.1. Lineage (NCBI taxonomy): Eukaryota > Metazoa > Chordata > Mammalia > Rodentia > Sciuridae > Sciurus > Sciurus niger. The sequence goes on along the minus strand of JAHUXG010017347.1, from coordinate 16,030 downwards.
CAAAATCTGTGTTTATAAACCTTTATTTTCTAATACTCCTTTGACCCTCACTGAACTTGAAAATTTGGTCATGCTGGTCATGGCAAAAGGGGCAAAAATTAGTTGTAGGATTAGAACACTTAAATCTGTAAAGAGTCACGCCTTACCTGAGATAAGGCTCTGCCTCCCACCTTACTGCATGTTAGAGTGACTCCAAAATAAGTCAGACTTCAGCTTATTTAAAGTTATAATCAAAAGATTGGTTTTTGTTGTAAAATTACTATGATCTCAAATAGGGAATATAATGTGGTTCTCAGTCAAAATTCAAGATAGCTATTATACAAGCAGAATATGTTTTTACTCTTGCTAATTTCATTTTGTGAAACTGTTACCTGTTAAAAAAGTAGCTGCTTCAAGAACAGGCAACCTAGGTAACTTATGATAATAAGCCATCACCTATAGAACAGATAGTGGTAACTTCCAGTACTATTGCAGACTCCAGTTAGATAAAAGAGTAAATAACTGTAAAGTTATGGACATTAAAGTTAAAGACCAGTACTCTTACTTTATGACTGGTGAAACTGGCTTGCTGGATGATTAAGATCAAACTTAGAGATTGGAATTAAGTACAGAAGGCAAGATAGGCCAGTATTTGGATCTTTTGTCCTCAGTCAGCCTGAATCCACGAACAAGAGAACTTCTCTAAGGAGCGCTGCAACTCTGGGTCACACAACCTCCTGATCAAGGAGATTGTTGAGACTAGAGGATGAAAAAAATCACTCAGTGCATCTGCTGCAGAGGAGGGTCATGGAAAAAGGGAGATATCCCTTAATGCTTCCAAAGGAAGTCACCTCATCAAGGAGACCCTGCCTAACCAATGGTACTGGAGGAGCTAAGAAGCTGCTCTTCAGTTCTCTACGAGTGGCCCCTGTGGGAAATCAGCTGACTCCTTAACAAAGACAGGAACCAGGTCAATTTGACCAGCTTGATCTTAGACACCCAGCAAAACAGTTAAAACCAAAATATAACCATTCTTGGGCATTTAAGAGAAATAACAGTTAAATGTAACTTAAGATGTACACTTGTGTTAGTCCACTAGAATAAAAACTGGAAGCTACAAATGAAAGAAAGATTCTTCAGCAAATGTGCCTGATAACTATCAAGAGAAACTGCCAGAGTCAGAAGTTTTTAGTCAGTTTAAGGCCTGCAGACCTTCCTAAGCTATACAGGTAGACTTGATCTATGTTTGCTTGTATGATTACCTAGCCCTAAGTAACAGAAGTATAGAGCTCTCTACTAAAAACAGGTTATACCAATAAAGGGATATTTTACAAAATCAGATGACTTAAGTAGCTTAACTATATTTTTTGGGATATCTATGACATTAAGAGTTAAATGTTGTGTTTACATTACTGATAACCTGGACAATGTTAAAGTTCCCAAATAAAGGCCTTGTCCTTTCCAGCCTTTGCTAGGTCTAGTTATGGGAACAATTTCTCAGTTCTTCCACCTCCTGGTGAGAGATTGACTTCTGTCATTTTCATGATACTCAGTGGCATGTTTCCAGATGCTGCAACATTTACTTTGTACTAATTTCATTTCAGTACTCATGTCTTTTTGTTCTTCTATCATAGAAGCACCCACCCCCAGATGACTTTACAACCTGCTCTTCCCCAACCAGACTTCTACCTTGGACCCCTCGATTGACCCGATTTTTAAAAAAAAGGAACTCCAAACTGCTTGCCCCTCACTGCCCCCTTTCAGCTTCGAAGCAGCCAGAACGACCGACGCCCCCTTTTCCTTAAAGCAGTTGGGAGTTCCTATAGCTAAAGGGGGGGAGAGAACTGAAGAACAAAGGAGGCTTTAACCTGTGAAAGATGTGGGGTGCGCTCACTTCTTGGGACTTTTGGAATATCAGCCATGGCCCCCTTCTCCCTGCCGGGAGAAGTCTGTATTATTCCTTTTAAACAATCCAAACTATGGTCCTTACTCAACAGTACCAAATGATTAAGCAAACTGATAACCGAGGCAGGATGGACAAATGGATATAAGATTCTATCCATGATAAAGAAAAAGGGGGGAATGAAAAGACCCCTGTCCCACCAGCTCAGGCCTATTTTAAGAGAAAAAGAAAAATTATTAACGGGGCATGTTAAAGGAATTTATCTGAAGATTTAGCTAAGAAAGAGGCAGGATAATTGGGAAAGTCAGAGCATGTCTGAACTAACAGGAGCTGATAAGCAGGAACTATAAAACTGTCCTGTAAAACTTCTGATACCAGATTCCTGACCAAGGATAGAGTAAATAGGATGAGATAACAAAGGACTGTAAATGAAAAAGTAAAATTATGGCTTCTGAAGCGTGTTATCCTAAGTTCTGAGCCGCTCTGACCCCCCCCAGGAAGGTTATCCTTAACAAAGTTCCTTCTCAGGCCTTCACAGATAAAATGAAAGAAGTCTGTGTTCATGCATTCTTTACCATTTTTACTACCTGTGCTGTGGGCAATTAGGGAAAAACCTGTGTTTATGCAGGTGCGAGGCTGCAGGCAATTTGGGGAAGCCTGTGTCTCTGTCTGTGTCTCTATCTATCATCCCCCCTCTCCAGTTAAAGTAAATTTATGGCTTTTCCAAGGATGTCTAAATGCTGGATTCAAAATAACCAATAAGAAATCTGTTGCTTACCGTGCGTGAAAGCTGCCCCTTTACCCTATAAAAAACCTGTACCCCAAAGCCCGGTGTGCCAGTTCACCGAAGCTCCGGCTGAGGTTTCGCTGAGCACCCGCAGGCGCCTGTGTAACATAACAATAAACTGCCTCTTGCTTTTGCAGCCAGTGTTTGCGTGATTTTCCTTGGACAGGGGGACGGAGGGTCTTTCAGGAACAACCCACAAAATTGGGTGGGAAGTGTCCCAATTCAAAGATCACTTAACCCACCATGCTCACTGCATGGTCCACTGGCATTAGCTTCTGTCATCAGACATCATTCAGTGTGGTTGCTAGGACCCTAGGCTAGTTTCCTGACTAGGATATTTTGGGTATACCCAGTCCTGGAGGAGAGGGTTAAGAAGGAAATAGCGCTGGAGCTGGTGCTCAGCTTGGGGATTCAGATGTCCCCAAGCACAACTGGACCCAAACAGGCCCACTGAACATGGTTGAATAACTGCCTGTTTTCATTATGCCCAGTATGCAGGGACGCCTAGGGGACCTGAAGTTTAGTGCGAGCTGTCGGACTTCAGACGAGTTCCTGTCCTGCCTGGCCCTGGAAGGATCCACAAACCATAGGGCTATGCTCCCCTGGCTGAAGAGGTTAGAATCACATTTGGAAAACCTCAGTTCCTTGGCACTCACTCCCATCTTCTTTCCTCTGACCATCACAATTGAACTGGTGCTTGTTGTCAATCTTGGTCTGAAAAAGCCAGGAGCAGAAGCTTCTCTTGTTGCCATGGGAAGCATGACACTATGGTGCAGTCAGGTCTTTCCTCTGTGACCTCAGGCAGAATCTGTGGGGTGAGCACCAGGTCATAAGAGATGCTCCTCAAATTCTATGTTGCTCAAGGCTCTGAAAACCCCTTCGGAGTGAGAAACCCACTCTTCTCCATCCAGAGCCTGGAATACTCTAACCATTCACAGCCTAAATCCTCGATGCCTGCCTCTTCTACCTGGAGAGAGGAGCTCTCCCATTTCTTGCTCTCATTGCAGGAGCATTGGGAAGCAAATGAGGCATTGTCCTCAGTGTAACTGAATGCAACTGAATTATTGAGAGATCAGGGACATAAATTTCAGTGCTTTTCTCATTGTAACAAATCTTGAGAGTGAAAGCTAAAAATATACCAAGAGGAAGATTGAAATTGGATAAGGAATATTTCTTTTCTGCCAGCATAAATGGGTCATGGGAACACAGACATCGAGTGCCATCACCAGGAGTGCCTTTGCCTCTTTATATTGCCTAACATTATCTGGCTAATTTTATGTGGCAATCCCTCACTGAAAGAAACTGGCCTTTCCCAGGAGAAATATCTTTCTCTACCTCGACCATACCTGAGATGATAGGCAAGTTCCCAAACAACCATTGGATTGTGCATTTTGCAATGCACTCTTCTGTGTAGAGGTCCCCAAAATAAAATGCCAAAAAGGAAAAGTAAAAAAGAAAAAATATATCAAAGAAGTTGACAGTAGACTGTGAATGTAATGACTGGGAATGCAATGGTGAATGATCCCCCAAATCTCCTTTCATTCTAATAACATGAGCATGTTCTAATGCCCTCATAGTCCTGCCTCTTCTCCTGCCCTGTCCTCCATAGATAAGTGATATAATTTTCTGTTCAGGAATGAGTTACTACTGGTTTCTTCCTTAAGTGAAGACAGAATAATTCTTTCCCACAGGAAACACCCCTAGACTGTGGATGTTGTGATGTAAAAATTTTATTTTCAAGATTGTTGTGAAAAGAAGAATTAAGTATCTCTTAGTCATTGATTGACTTTGTCCTGAGTTGCTTCTCTGCATTGAACTTCAGAGACACAGAACCTGACTGGATCAAGTCATATACCTCAAAGGAGCTGTTCCCCTGCTGATGATACAGACCATCCCTAATGGTGTTGGCTTTGCAAGCGGAAAAGCCAGAGTTCAAATCCCCAGCACCATGGGATGGAGAAAAGAAAAAAGCAACAAGAAAAGACACTTCAGTTGGTGCAAAGCTCCTTTCCTCCCAAACTTTTTCTTTTCCTCCTCTCTTATTCAACAGAATCAACCCTTTTCAAGATCTTGCAGTTTCACCTGCCAGCAATTACCATTGACTCCTTTCAGCCAGGAGCTGCACTCAGAGGCAGCAGTGCATTCCCAGTCATCTGCATTTCTTAAGAGGACATGTTCCTTCCCATCCTTCAACTCTCATCTCTTCAGACCTTAGCACTCACTCTTGAGTGTCCTATCACCATCTTCTCAAAGCAAATTCTATTGATTGGAACAAAATTCAAATTGGCCCCTCACAGGCTCTTGCCAATTTTGAGGCTTTTGGACACACCCCCATACTGCCAATGAAGGGGACTTCCACACCTGAGCACTTTTGCTATGTGAATCATAAAGACAATTGGAAAACCAAATTGTGAAGCAAAAGACAGTGGCCTCTGGCCCTGATTTCTTAATCAACTTTATTTTGTATTGTCTTGCTTATGACTTGATGAAAAATGGTAGGATTTCAGGCTGAATCCATGTTATTTGTGCTGATAGCATTCAGGAGAAAGGGGGAATTTACCACCAAATCTCCCACTATCTTTGGAGATCTAGTGTCAAAAGGAAGGGAACACTTGTAGTGACTCTTGTTAATTTTCATGGATGTTCTCAATAGATGCACTGTAGAAGTGGGCAAAGCACATGTTCTTCTCATGTTTACCAGGGATCTGGGAAATATTAGATTGTTCTTTGTTGGGGAAGGGAAAAATAAACGAAAACCATTCATTGCAAGAACTCACACTGAAAGAAGGAAACCAGAGGCATTAGTCATGTTGCAGGTTGGTGGTGGGTTGAACCACGTCAAGAAATGTAAAGCATTTGACAATTTGCAAAATCCTGTGGTACATGTGTCCTGCTCAGTAAGTCTGATCCCACATTCAGATATTCTTGAACCACTCCTGTTTTGATATTCAGTTTTGGGTTTTCATTTTGCCTTTAGCAGAGCTCTTTCTGTTTACATTCGTGATGTTGTGAAGCAGTATTTATTTCAAGAGCTGGGTACAGTGCTGCATATTCCATATTCAGCTCATTAAAAATTTAGATAATTTGTGTACTTGCTGTGCATTAAAGAAAACCTTTTCTCATCGTTCTTATGGCAGAAAAGCTATGAAGCAGCATGTGTCTAATCAGCTGTCTCTTGAGAGCAACAAGACAGAGCCACGAGTTTTCAAAGGTTTTGAGGTCTTTGCAAGAGAAATTTGGCTGTGTAATGATGGATGCTTAGAGAATAAACTGGCAAGAACTACTTCCTGTATTTGTAGAGTATGTTTAACCTGAAGACACGTGATGGAATTTGAGAGTGGAAGATGATGGCTGTATAGTTTTAGAATGTCTCTACATTGAAGTATGCTTTCAGCACCAACATCCTTGTGCTTTCAGTGACAACACAATGTCCTTGGTCTCCCTGTTTGGATATTCATCTTTGAACATTTTCAGCATAGTTCTTTCAGCATGGTGCATGTTCCAATGTGGAGTTCTGCCACGTGATGCTGTGTTCCTCGTGCCATCAGCAGGCTCTTCTATGTTCCACTGGCTTTTAGCCAGAATCCTCCCAGGGCTTCTAACAGAACTGGTGAAAATTTTCCACAGGACCTTCTGCCAGGCTGGCACTAGAATGGTCAAGAGAAAAACAATGTGTGAACACAGAGAGGTCAGTGATTTCTGCATCTCAAGGTGAGTTGAGGATTCCCTGGAATTTCTCAGCAGGTAAATTTGTGAGTGCATGTTAGTTGTAAGGCCACAGCCAAGGATGTGTGGCCTTGCAAGTGTAGTGAGCTCAGAATATCTCTCCTGGCATGTCAGCACCATCCTATCCTTCATCGGACATCCTGAGTGAATGACTCCCATGACACCACTTAAGCCTTCAGATGACACATCCACCTTCACCTAGAAGACCCATTTCCCAGGTTGGAGATGTCACCTGATTGAAATTTCTAGGAAAAAGGGAGCAACCTGCAAAATTGGGTGTGAAGTGTCCCAATTCAAAGATCACTTAACCCAACATGTTCACTGAATGCTCCACTGGCATGAGCATCTGTCACCAGCCATCATTCAGTGTGATTTCGAGGACCCTAGGCTAGTTTCCTGACTAGGATATTCTGGGTATACCCAGTCCTGGAGGAGAGGGTTAGGAAGGAAATAGCGCTGCACCTGGTGCTCAGCTTGGGGATTCACATGTCCCCAAGCACACCTCCACCCAAACAGGCTCACTGGACGTGGTGGGGGATAACTTACTTCTGTCACGATGCCCGGTGTAACCAAACAAGTCCAGTGATGCCTAACATACCTGAAGTTTAGTGTTAGCATCAGGCTTCAGAGCAGTTCCATGTTGTGCCTGGTCCTGGAGGGATCCATGGGCCACAGGGCTGTGATCCTGGCTAAAGACATTAGAATCACCTTTTGAAAAACCTCAGTTCCCTGGCACTTGCTCCAGTCTTATTTCCTCTGACCATCCCAACTGAGCTGGTGCCTGTTTTCAATCTTGTTCTGAAGCATCCAAGAACAGAAGCTTCTCTGGTTGCCATGGGAAACATGATGCCATGGTGAGGACAGGCCTTTCCTCTGTGATCCCAGGCAGAATCTTTGGACAAGAACCAGGTCACCAGAGTAATTCCTCAGTCTCCATGTTGTTCAAGGCTCCAAAAACCCCTCTGGTGAGAGAAACCTACTCTTCTCCATCTAGATCCTGGAATCCTCTAGCCATATGCACCCAAAATTCCCGATGCCTGCCCCTTCTACCTGGAGAAAGGAACACTCCCATTACTTGCTCTCCTGTTGCAGGAGCATTGGGAACTTAGTGAGGCATTGTCCTCAGTGTAACTGAATGCAACTGAATCCTTGAGAGATCAGGGATATGAATTTCAGCTCTTTTCTCATTGTAAAAAATCTTGAGAGAGAAAGCTAAAAATATACCGAGAGGAATATTGAAATTGAGTGAGGAATGTTTCCTTTATGCTAGCATATATGGGTCCTAGGAACCCAGAACTCGATTGCCATCACCATTTGCCTTTGTCTGTTTATGTTTCCTGAAATTGTCTGGCTAATTTGATGAGGCATTCCCTCACTGAAGGAAACTGGCCTTTCCCAAGAGAAACACCTTCCTCTACCTCAACCCTACCTGAGATGATAGGCAAGATCCAGAACCAGCACTGGCTTGTGCATTTTGCAATGCACTCTGCTGTGTAGAAATTCCAAAAAATGTCAAAAAGGAAAAGTGAAAAAGAAAAAAACAAATCAAGGAAGTAGTCAGTAGACTGTGAATTTAATGGCTGGGGATGCAATGGTGAATGATCCCCCAAATCTTCTTTCATACTAACAAGATGAGCATGTTCTAATATACTCATAGTCCTGCCTCTACTCCTGCTGTGTCCTCCATAGATCAGTGATATAATTTTCTGCTCAGGGATCATCTACTAGGGGTTTCCTCCTTAAGTGAAGGCAGAAAAATTCTTTCCCTCAGGAAACACCCCTAGACTATGGATGTTGTGCTGTATAAAAGGTTATTTGCAAGATTGTAGAGAAAAGGAGAATTAAGAATTCCTTAGTCATTGATTGGCTTTTTCCTGGGTTGCTTCTCTGCATAGAACATCAGAGACACAGAACCTGACTGGATCAAGTCATGTACCTCAAAGGAGCTGTTCCCCTGCTGAAGATATAGACCATCCTGTAGGGCACTGGCTTTGCAAGTGGAAAGGCCAGGGTTCAAATCCCCAGCACCATGGGATGGAGAAAAGAAAAAAAACAACAAGAAAAGACACTTCAGATGGTGCAAAACTCCTCTCCTTTCATCATTTTCTTTTCATCCTCTCTTATTCAATGGAATCAATCCTTTCAAGAACTAGCAGTTTCACCTGGGAGAAATTACCATTGACTCCTTTCAAACAGGAGGCAGTAGGGCATCCCCAGTCATCTGCACTTTATAAGTGGACATGTTCCTTTCCACCTTCAACTCTCATCACTTCAGACATAAGCACTCACACTTGAGTGTCCTATCACCATTTTTACCAGCAATTTCTCTTGATTGCCACAAAATTCAAATTGGTCCCTTACAGGTCCTTGCCAATTTTGAGGCTTTTTGGACACACTCCCAGACTCCCAATGAAGGGGACTTCTACACCTGAGCACTTGCCATGTGAACCATAAGGACAATTGGGAAACCAAATTGTGAATCAAAAGACAGCCACCCCTGGCTCTGATTTGCTAGTCAGTTTTATTTTGTATAGTCTTGTTTAAGAATTGATGAAAAATGATAGGATTTCAGGCTGTATCCATGTTATTTTTGCTGATAACATTCAGTAGAAAAGGAGAATTTACCACCTACTCTCCCACAATTATTGGAGCTCCAGTGTAAAAAGGAAGGAAACACTTGCAGATACTCTTGCTAATTTTGATGGATATTTTCAATAGATGCACAGTAGATGTGGGAGAGCATATGTTGATCTCATGTTTACCAGGAATCTGGGAAGTATTGGATTGTTCTTTGTAGGGTAAGGGGAAAAAAAATGAAAACCATTCATTGCAAGAACTCATGCCAAAAGAAGAAAACCAGAGTCATTAGGCATGTTGCATGTTGGTGGTGGGTTGAAGCAAATCAAGAAATGAAAAGCATTTGACAGTTTGCAAAACCCTGTGGTACATGTTTCCTGCTCAGTAAGTCTGATCCTACATTCAGACATTCTTGAACTACTCCTGCTTGGATATTAAGTTTTGGGTCTTCACTTTTGCTTTTTAGCTAAGCTCTTTTCATTTACATTTGTGATATTGTGGTGCAGTCTTTATTTTGAGAGCTGGGTTCAGTGCTGCATATTCCATATTCTGCTCATTTAAAATTGAGATCATGTGTATACTTGCTGTGCTTTAAAGAAAGACTTTTTTCATGGTTCTTGTGCCAGAAAAGCTATGAAGAAGCATGTGTCTAATCAGCTGTCCCTTGAGAGCAACAAGACAGAGCCACGTGTTTGCAAAGGCTTTGAGGTCCTTGCAAGAGGATTTTGGCTCTGTAATGATGGATGCTTACAGAATATTTTGGCAAGAACTATTTCCTGTATTTGTAGAGTATGTTGAAGCTGAAGACACATGGTAGAAATTGTGGGTGGATGATGATGGCTGTATAGTTTTAGATTGTCTCTCCATTGAAGGAGACTTTTAGCACCAACGACCTTGTACTTTTGGTGCCAACACAATGTCCTTTGTCTCCCTGTTTGAATATTCATCTTGGAACATTTTCATCATAGTCCTTTCAGCACACTGCATGTTCCTATCTGGAGTTATGCTATGTGATGCTGTGTTTATCATGCCATGAGAATCCTCTTCTCTGATCCACTGGCTTTTAGTCAGAATCCTCCCAGGGCTGCTAAGAGGACTGGAGGAATTTTTCCACAGGGCCTTGTGTCAGGCTGGCACTGGTCTGGTCAAGAGAAAAACACATGTGTGAACACAGAGAGGCAAGTGATTTCTGCATCTCAAGGTGAGTTGAGGAGTCTCTGAAATTTCTCAGCAGGTAAATTTGTTAGTGCATCTTAGTTGTAAGGCCACAGCCAAGGACATGTGGCCTTGCAGGTGTAGTGAGCTCAGAATATCTCCTGGCATGTCAGCATCATCCTATCCTTCATCAGACATCCTGAGTGAATGACTCCCATGACTCCACTTAAGCCTTCAGATGGCACATCCACTTTCACCTAGAAGACCCATTTCCCAGGTTGGAGATGTCACCTGATTGAACTTTCTAGGAAAAAGGGAGCAACCTGCAAAATTGGGTGTGAAGTGCCCCAATTCAAAGATCACTTAACCCACCATGCTCACTGCATGCTTCACTGGCATGAGCCTCTGTCACCAGCCATCATTCAGTTTGGTTGCTAGGTCCCTAGGCTAGTTTCCTGACTAGGTTATTCCTGGTGTTCCCAGTCCTGCACAAGAGGGTTAGGACAGAAATAGTGCTGGAGCCAGTGCTCAGCTTGGAGTTCCTTGGGTCCCCAAGCACACCTCCACCCAAAGAAGCCCCCTGGACCTGGTGGAGAATAACTGCCTGCTGTCATGATGCCCAGTATAGCCAAACAAGTGCAGCAATGCCTAGAAGACCTGAAGTTTAGTGTGAGCTGTCAGAATTCATAGGAGTTTCTTGTCCTGCTTGGTCCTGGGGAAATCCATGGACCACAGGGCTGTGCTCTCCTGGCCAAAGAGGTTAGAATCACATTTTGAAAACCTCAGTTCCCTAAAAATTGCCCCAGTCTTATTTCCTCTGACCATCCCAACTGAGCTGGTGCTTGTTTTCGATCTTGGTTTGAAGCAGCCAGGATCAGAATCTTCTTTGGTTGCTATGGGAACCATGAGGCCTTGGTGATGCTTTTCCTCTGTGACCTCAGGCAGAATCTGTGGGGTGAGGGCCAGGTCACTGGAGACACTCCTCAAACTCCATGTTGCTCAAGCCTTCTCTGAAAACCCCTCTGGAGAGAGAAACCAAATCTTCTCCATCCAGAACCTGGCATCCTCTTGCCATTCACACCTGAACTACCTGATGTCTGCCCCTTCTACCTGGAGAGAAGAGCTTTCCCATTTTTACTCTTATGTCACAGGAGCATTGGTAACCAAGTGAGGCATTGTCCTTTGTGTTACTGAATGCAACTGAATCATTGAGAGATCAGGTACCTCATTTTCAGCCCTTTTCTCATTGTAACAAATCTCAAAAGTGAAATATAAAAACAAACCAAGAGGAAGATTCAAAGTGGATGAGGAATGTGTCCTTTCTGGGAGAAAATATGGTTCCTGGGAAACCACACCTGGAGTGCCACCCAGTAGGGTGCTGTAAAAAAGGTTATTTTCAAGATTGTTGTGAAAAGGAGAATTAAAAATTCCTTAGACATTGATTGGCTTTATCAAGGGTTGCCTTTGCCCGTTTAAATTTTCTGACATCATCTGGTTATGTTGAAGAGGCATTCCCTCATTGAAGGAAACTTGTCTTTCCCAGGAGAAACACCTTCCTCTACCTCACTCCTACCTGAGATGACAGGCAAGATCCAGAACCAGTACTGGCTTGTGCATTTTGCACTGCACACTGCTGGGTGTAAGTTCCCAAAGTCAAATGCCAAAAGGAAAAGTAAAAAAGAAAACAAAACAAGAAAGTAGCAGTAGACTGTGAATATAATGACTGGGGATGCAATGGACAATGATCCCCAAAATCTCCTTATACTAACAACCTGAGCATATTTTAATACCCTCATAGTCCAGATTCTCCTCACCCCAGGTCCTCCTTGATATAATTTTCTCCTCAGGGATGAGTTACTACTGGTTTTCTACTTAAGTACAGAGGGGATAATTCTTTCCCTCAGAACATACCCCTAGACAGTGGGTGTTGAGATGTAAAAAAGATTATTTGCAAGATTGCTGTGAAAAGGGGAATTAAGCATTCCTTAGTCAATGAATGGCTTTGTCCTAGGTTGCTTCTCTGCATAGAACATCAGAGACACAGAACCTGACTGGATCAAGTCATGTACCTCAAAGGAGCTGTTCCTGTGCTGATGATATAGACCACCCCATAGGGCACTGGTTTTGCAAGCGAAAAGGCCGGGGTTCAAATCCCAGCAGCATGGGATGGAAAAAAGGAAAACACACTTTGGAGGGTGCTAATCTCCTCTTCTCTCAACCTTTTTCTTTCTCTCCTCTCTTATTCAACCCAAGTTACCCTTTTCAATAACTACCAGTTTCACCTGTCAGCAATTTCCATTGATTCCTGTCAGCCGATAGCTGCACTCCAAGGCAGAAGTGCATCCCCATTCTCCAGCATTTCCTAAGAGAACATGTTCATTCCCATCTTTCAACTCTCCTCACTTCATACCTACCACTCACTCTTGAGTGCCCTATCACCATCTTTTCCCAGCAAATTCTCTTGATTGCAATGTGCACCAGGTTGTACTGGCACAACATTCAAATTGACCCCTCACAGGCGCTTGCCAGTTTTGAGGCTTTTGGACACACTCCCAGAGTGCCAATAAAGGGGATTTCCACACCTGAGAAGTTTCCATGGGAATCACTATGTCAATTGGAAAACCAAATTGTGAAGACAAAAGACAGCCGCCCTTGGCCCTGATTTCATAGTCAGTTTTATTTTGTATTGCCTTGCTTATGACTTGATGAAAAATGGTAGGATTTGGGTTTGAATCCATGTTAGTTTATGCTGCTAGTATTCAGGAATTTACCACCTATTCTTCCATTATTATTGGAGGTTCAGTTTCACAATGAAGGAAACACATGTAGAGACTCTTGTAAATTTTGATGGATGTCCTCAATAGATACACTGAAGAATCGGGAAAATCATATGTTGTTGCCATTTTTACCAGGAATCTGGGAAATACTGGATTGTTCTTTAAGTGCAAGGAAAAAGAAACAAAAACCATTCATTGCAAGAACTCATGCCAAAAGAAGAAAACCAGATCCATTAGACATGTTGCAGGTTGGTGGTTGGCCAGAGCAAGTCAACAAATGAAAAGGATTTGACAATTTGAAAAATCCTGCGGTACATGTTTCCTGCTCAATAAGTCTGATCCCACATTCAGATATTCTTGAACCACTCCTGTTTTGATATTCAGTTTTGGGTCTTCATTTTTACCTTTTAGCAGAGCTCTTTCTGTTTACATTTGTGATGTTGTGGTGCAGTATTGATTTTGAGAGCTGGGTTCAGTGCTTCATTTTCCAAATTCAACTCTTTTCAACTGTAGATCATATGTATACTTGCTGTGCTTTAAAGAAAGCCTTTTCTCATGGTTTTTGTAGCAGAAAAGGTATGAATCAACATGTGCCTATTCAGCTGACCCTTGAGAGCAACAAGATAGAGCCATGAGTTTGCAAGAGCTTTCAGGTCCTTGCAAGGGGAATTTGTGTTTGTAATGATGGATGCTTATAGAATGACCTGGCATGTACTACTGCCTGTATTTTTAGAGTATGTTGAACCTGAAGACTCTTCATTGAATTTAAGGGGGGATGATGACAGCTGTATGATTTTAGAATGCCTTTTCATTGAAGTAGGCTTTTAGCACCAACAACCTTGTGCTTTCAGTGCCAACACAATGTCCTTGCTCTCCCTCTTTAAATATTCATCTTGGAAGCTTTTCACCATAGCCCTGTCAGGACAGTTCATGTTCCAATGTGGAGTTATGCCCTGTGATGCTGAGTTCCATGTGCCATCACTAGGCTCTTCTATGATCCACTGACTTTTAGTCAGCATCCTCCCAGGGCTGCTAAGGGGACTGGAGGAAATTTTTCACAGGACCTTGTGCCAGGCAGGCACTAGTCTGTCAAGAGAAAGAACACATGTGTGAACACAGATATGCCCATCATTTCTGCATCTCAAAGTGAGTTGAGTAGTCCCTGGAATTTCTCAGCAGGTAAATTTCTGAATGCATCTTAGTTGTAAGGTCACAGCCAAGGACGTGTCTTGCAAGTGTAGTGAGCACAGAATATTTCTCCTGGCATGTCAGCACCATCCTATCCTTTGTCGGAGATCCTGAGTGAATGACTCCCATGACACCACTTAAGCCTTCAGATGACACATCCACCTTCACCTAGAAGACCCACTTCCCAGGTTGGAGATGTCACCTGATTGAACTTTCTAGGAAAAAGGGAGCATCCTGCAAGATTGGTTGTGAAGTGTCCCAATTCAAAGATCCCTTAACCCTGCATGCTCACTACATGCTTCACTGGCTTGAGCATCTGTCACCAGCCATCATTCGGTGTGGTTGCTAGGACTCTATGCTTGTTTCCTGACTAGGATATTCTTAGTGTGCTCACTTCTAGAAGAGAGGGTTAGGAAGGAAATATCGCTGGAGCCAGTGCTCAGCTAGTGGATCCACATGACACCCAGCACTCCTCCACCAAACAGTCCCATTGTAACTAGTGGGGGATAACTGCCTGCTGTCATGAAGTCCAGTGTAGCCAAATGAGTGCAGTGACACCTAGCAGACCTGACATTTAGTGAGAGCTGTCAGAATTCAGAGAAGTTCCTTGTCCTGTCTGGTCCTGGAGGGATCCATGGACCATGGGCTTGCTCTCCTGGCCTAAAAGGTTAGAATAATATTTTGGAAAAACCTCAATTCCCTGGCACTCACTCCCATCTTCTTTCCTCTGACCATCCCAAATGAGCTGGTGCTTGTTTTCAAACTTCATCTGAATCAGCCAGAAGCAGAAGCTTCTCTGGTTGCCATGGGAACCATGAGGCCATGGTGATGTCAGGCCTTTCCTCTATGACCTCAGGCAGAATCTGTGGGGTGAGTGCCAGGTCACTGGAGACACTCCTCAAACTCCATGTTGCTCAAGGCTTCTCTGAAAACCCCTCTGGAGAGAGAAACCAAATCTTCTCCATCCGGAGCCTGGGTTTAGGCCAAGGAGTGGGAGAGTTAGGTCAAATGGTGGTTCTATTCCAAGTTTTCTAAAAATCTCTACACTGCTTTCCAGAGTGGCTGGACTAATTTGTAAACTATGCAGTATATGAGAATACCTTTTTCCCCACATCCTTGTCAACATTTATTATTGCTTGTGTTCTTGATAATTGCCATTCTAATTGGGGTGTGGTGAAATCTTAGGGTAGTTTTGATTTGCATTTAATTGAAGTCTAGAGATGTTGAACCTCATAGAAATAGAGCAAGCAATCTTTAAATTCATTTGGAAATGCAGGAGACCCATAAGAGCTAAAGCAACACTTAGCAGGAAGAGTGAAGCAGGGGGTATCACAATACCAGAACTTCAACTATAATACAGAGCAATAGTAACAAAAATGGTACTGTCATCAAAATAGGTAGATCAATGTTATAGAACACAGGACATGAAGATAAACTCAAATAAATACAGTTCTCTCATACTAGACAAAGTGCCAAAAACTTAAAATGTAGAAAGACAGCCTATTCAACAAATGGTGCTTGGAAATTTGGAAATCCATATGTAGCAGAATGAAACTAAACTTCTGATTCTCACCCTGAAAAATTCAACTCAAAATGGATGAAGGATCTTGGAATCAGACCAGAGACCCTGCACCTTATGGAAAAATATGTAGGTCCAAATCTTTTGTTATTGCAGCATAATCACACTATAATCCAAACTTGTGACATCAGTTTATAACTCCACCCAAAATATATGAGTTTACTTTTTTCACACATTCTTGCCTCCAGGTATTATTTGTATTTTCATTTATTTCTGTTATACTGAAGTGAGAAAAAATATCAATGGAGACTATGATTTTTCATTGTCCAATTGCTAGAGACATTTAACATTTTTTCATAGATCTCTTGACTCTATATTAATTTGAGTAGTGTCTTTTTCTTTTCCCATTTGTTATTTGG